>JAQFXM010001941.1:0-28003 GCA_034693345.1 Entomobrya multifasciata
AATTATGTACATGGAGGTAATTTAAGGCGAAGAATTTGAATCTGGCGTTCAGTTTCAAATCTAACAATTGTTTTCTTAATTGCAACAAGTCTTCATCGAGTATCTAACTTAAACCGTCTACCAGGGTTTATTTTGCTTGTGAGATATTAGCATTTTTCTAGTTTCATGAAAAGTTGTTTACTCGCTAATAACACCACGACACGGCGAGAGTAGAGTGCATAAATGGTATATTTACTTGATCTGTTTCATGTGAAGTTATTTTTGTGAGAAGTACCATATCTCTAAAAATTCCACATCCGGTAAACGCATGTTTTTTAATCATTTTCTTTTTCAGCTGCCAAATAAATAGAATATTTTCCTGTGGTACAATCGCTGTCTTTTGCGCTCAAAGTGCTATTATTACTCCTCAAACAAAAGTCTTTATTATTTCAAAATAGTCATTCCTCCTCGGCACACAACAGTGGAGAAGACAGACAACGTCCATCATCTCATTTTTCACAAGAGGATACGAAGAAAAGACACATGCATGCTCACATAAATCACATTCATTTTTATCTGCAATTCTTTATTTTAAGTAATAAGTAATAACGTAAAGTTGATCTGATGAAATAAATGTATTAAATGAAGAAAAAGTATAAGTGTAATACTGTTAGAAGCGCACAAATTTTTTCAATATTCCAAAAAAATTGCTCAAACAGTGTTTTCGTCTTATAAATATGCAGCGCTTGAAGTATAAAAGGGAAATGTCTACAATTTGAACGCTTAACCTTCTTATCTAGAGCTGTCAGTCATCACGTTACATTTTTCCAAAGTATTATATAACCGTTTCATTGTAAAAATTAAAATTATATCATAACAAATACTGCTTCTCTTTGACTATGTACGTATTTTGATGCATGATTTGCAACTGATTCGAGGAGTTATTTTTAGGTATTATATTCTGAAATGACGCTCTGACGTAAGATTCTTCCTTTTGTAGTTTCAAAAATGATACAAAAAAGCAGACAAACAGTTTTCAATATAAACTACCTAAAAGAGTGAGATGATTCAGATAAAGGGAATCAGACGATATCGTAAAACAAGTAAAGCAAAAATGGTCCTACAGTTTATATCACGAAATTGGTGGCAAATGCTTAATTTTAGAAAGATAACGGCAGTACTTAAAAACGGTTTCAGTATTTTATTTCAGCTTCTCTTGTTACATAATTTTTCTACGCAATCATATAATTTATACTAACTCTCATAAAATTAAATGAGTGCATTGCCTCCTTTGCCATTTATTTCCAGTTTTCCAGTTAATTGATGAGTAATACAAGTATACAAATTATTTTCATTTAATGGGGATATGGACATTTAAATTTGAACACGTTATTTCTGCATTACTTTTGGAAAACGTACACGTATTGTAATAGTTGAACAGGAATATAAAAATAACTTTGCTGTCGTTGTGCAGAGAGAAAAGGCGAATTCGATGAATTGTGCATTAAATTGCAAGAATCACGAACCTGAAGTTTGAGTGCTTTAGAGAGAATTATCAATTCGCATAAAATCATGTTTCCATTTTCTGCTGTCTCATAAAAACCAGAACAATACTTCGATATTACTTTTTTTGTGGTTTTCTCGATATGATTGGTGGACAAGGTCTGATCTTCAATCTATGTGGATTGTTTTCACTTGTAGAAAATCATGGCAATTCCGTATCAAGACAGCAGGAATCTGGTTAAAGCAAACAAAATCACACTCATCACAATGCATAATATAAGAACGTTCATACAAACTATGCATATACCTACTTTTATGTCTATTCTTTTTAGTTTCTTGTAAAATCGTGTGGTTTGGTCAACATTTACTGCTTCTTTAAAACTTCTGCATGATCTAGTTTTTTCTACATCAATATTATCCAAACCTTTTTCTCTTGAATGACATTTTTCCCATTTTTTCGTCCTCATTTGATTTCTTTTATTATGTTTATCAGTAACAAACAGAAGGGGAAAAACTTCATGTTTTCCGCTCATTTATCACTCAAATCACCAACTCACCAGGCCTAAGTAAGCATAATATTTTAACATTTTTGTTTGGAAACACGAACCCGCTTTTACAATAATTTTTTCCACAAAAAGATGTAATCAAATGTGTTAGTGTTTAGTTTTTAGGCACATTTTTCTAAAATGTATACATTTAAGTTCAAGACACGATAAGTTCTATTTTTTCCCCATTCGAAAAACATGGAATTCCAAGTATAGCGTAATAAACGTAGCTCGGATTGTTTGAATAACGAATAAAATTTTGCATATTATATTTATGATTATTGTTATTTATACCATAATTTTGGTCTGTTACTGTTTTAGTTTAGCTGTGTGTGCCATTAATGGCTGGGTTAAATATTTGCATGAAAAAGATTCAAGATCGGATCTCAAAATACATGTAGATCCGGAGCTCAGAGTGTTTGTATAGGTACGATTGTTTCTGGCGATTTCAGTGGTTCAATGGCACATTTGCTGAGATTGTTACATGTAACAACTAACTGGTCCAAAAAATATTAATACATTTTTTGCTACTTTCTTCCCTTTTACCAAATTACTTGAAACTTGTACCTTTTCATAATATACCTACACACAAAAAATAGCCGTAACACGAAAAAGCTTCATTGATACACATATCTGAAGTTGTGTATCTAATATTTATTTTTTGTTGTAGTGTGACCACTGGGGAGACGACGAGGAGGGATTAAAATTCACACCTCGTCACTAACAACAGGTTAGTTATTATAGTATTGCTGGTCAAAAGTCAACTCTCGTCAATATTTATTGCCACGCGATCCTCACTCATTTCAGGTTTTTTCCTCCCTACACACATTTATATGAAAGAATCGTCTATTTGCTTATAATATGTGCACCTTTTTTCATCCTAAAAAAGCAAAAAATGTGGTGCTGTGGAAAAAGTGCGAGTTGAGTACAATACCTAAACTAAATACTATATATGTACAGATGAACAATGAACATATCGCATTTTTGAAGACGGGGCATGTATTTATGCATGCGAGTTATTATTATTTCATTTAAAGAATGTAAAATAATCTTAATAACAATAATCAACCTTTTTACCTACACACTCGTCTCTGTGTACGTCTTACATTCAACTTTTTTGCTAAATAAGTGTATTACATGCTTCATTGGCATTTTTTAGCATATGCAGAAAAGCTGAAAGTCCTAAATTTGTCGTTTTTTGAATTATGACGGATGCATGGTGTACATTTTATAACATAATTTAAATACGTCCACTTAAAAAAAGTACGTGCCTTGAAGGATCACGTCTACAAAAAGGTATAAAAGAAAAGCTGAAAATAATGTAGATTATTTTTGGCAAACAACTTGTCATATACTTTTTTATATCCATGTCCTCTGAAAGTGTAATATATTACTTGAAAAATGAGTGCGAGTACATAATATACTTTACATATTACATATTATAAAAAAAAGTTGTGCATTTTCTTCTAACATGATACGTTTTGCTGATAGATTTTGTGGAGCATTTTCTACATAATCAAATTTAGCTTTTTGATTTTGCAGAAACAAAAACGAAATTCACTTTCTGTGTCATAAATTGTCTATATTAATAGGCCTGCCTGTCATTTTTTCGCTTGAGAAGGGCAAATAACCATAAAAGTACGTGTCTTTGTGTGCCTGTTTAGCAAACGTACATATTATAAACTTACACGAGTTCTTGCAACAAAACAATTTTTTCAAAGCTCATTTGGAGCAACCGGAGCAGAGCATATAAAAACAGCCAACAGCACATCAGACTCATGCTGATTGCTGCTTGTCATGAGAAAACTTTTTGTTACCACTTTTCTCTCTCTCCAAGTTAACAAAATGTACTCAAAACAAAAGGACAAAAAAACCAAAAAATTGTTCACCAACCAACCAGCAAATTATGTATGTAATTGTTGAAGGCTGGACAGTTTAACATTTCCCATATGTATTTTAATCCGAGCCCCAAGGGAGCATTTTTCTGACTGAATCAACAATTTGCGTGTGATTGCACCATGATTTTTGATTATTGTTATTGCAAAATTCAATAAAGATTTTCTTGGAAAATTAAAATCAGGGTTGGTCATAGTCACAAGCATACAAGCAAAGCATTCACTTAATATACTGTAGTCCTTCAAGCCAAGTGTCATATCAAGATGTGGCGGTTGTAATGAAACAACTGTATATTATTCGCAATTGACACGACTGTTTCGTTTTATACGATCAAACCGACTTTTGTAACTGTTAGATAAGCTACACTGTAGTGCTTACTTAATCGGCAAAGTGGGAATTGTGGTAATAACTATAAAAAAACAATGAAAAATGAATCCATTATCACATGAAACAAAACACATAAAAACATATGAAAGCAAAGGAAAATATATTGGTCCCAGGTTGCCCCTATTCATTTACTCCACTTTATTTTCTGTTTTAGAGAATTTTACAAGACTAATTTGATCAAGTAAAATTATGAATATTTATTATTATTACATGTCTGTACAAGCTACTAAAGTTTCACAACCCTTTTCCTTTCCTCCACACTTCCACCCAAGAAACTAAATTAAGTAGAAAATAATGAAAACGGAATTGAGATAAAAAAAATCAAGCGAAGCGGCTGCTTCTGATCTTCTCATGTTTTTTAAAAAGTGGAGTTTATTATTATGAATTTACAATTGGTTATTATGAGAATTGATTATGACGACGACGATGGTGCTGCTGCGGATGCATTGCATAATGAGTGCAGTGACCGATATATGCGTCTACTTGCACTTGAATGGGATGATGCATCTTTTTATTACTCAAAGCCGAGCATGCATAATAATGGGTTCACAATCACAACTCTCAGACCAGACAAACCTGGAACTAGTATACGTGATCCATATACAAAGGTATAACATACAGTATTGCATCTGCACTCTGTATGCCGTGCTTTTTATTATATAAGAAGTACGCACAAATGTTCCGAGCGTAGCAGTTTTTTACTATTCATTTTTGTTCGTCTTGCATCATAACTATGAGAATGTATCTATGCTTGTATTGTACATTGTACATCATCCTTCTCTTCATATTTTTGTTACTGAAAAGGGTACCGCTACAACTGCAATACAGAAGAGCTCCCATCCCTTTGGTTTTGCGTCTCTTCTGTCTGTGAAGCGAGCTGTCTTCAGACGATCTCATCGTGAACGTAGTAAACTGGTGGTGGTGGTGTGGCTCTCTGTGGCAGTGATATGATGGTTGTAGTGGTAATGATGATGTGATAATGTTGGAAAAGGGAAAATCCCTTAAAAGAATGTTGAGTCGAGTTCACTTGGAAAACTGCTGTGGAAGCAGCAACATCGTCGAACGTAACACGTCGCACGCAGCAGTTGATCTGATCAGTATATGCATTTCTTTTATGTAACTTTTGTGTGTACGCTTTTAACGCGATCATATTATATATTTTCTTCGTGACTGCTTGCTCGTTTTGGATATATGATCATTTTGTGTAGACAGTGAGTAAGTGATACACGGAGAACAGAATTGGGTTAATGTGAGCTAAATGCACAAAGAACCTTCAAGAGAAAAGGAGTAGGTATAGTGGAACTACATACTATTTTTGGTGTGTGATTTTTTATAAGTTATTTTGTGAGTTTTAATTTAAAAATTTGGACTTTTTTCGGTTTTCATTATCCTTTGGATTTATGATTTGTCGCGATTACCACATTAAGAGTTGACACTCATGTCAAGTAAAAAAAGACCGACAAGAGATGATTTCGGATTGAATTTCTGGAAATCAAGGAAGACAGTGTGTTTGAAAGTGAAAAAATACATTTTATTAAGTTCGTGTACATGCGTTCATGTTCAGTTTGATTTTTATCCATAATTTTATATTACTCTTAATAACTTTTTTAAAGTTGAACATAGTGGTAAACTCATTTACCCTTTTTGGTACATAAAAAAGTTGAAGTGCAAAGCAGTGGGTTAAAAATACAGGAAAATGAGAGGAAGGATGCATTAAGAAGGGCTTTCCTGTTGGTTATTATCATGATGATGCTTTTGTTGAGAAGGATGACAATAAAGTTGGTGTAGGTTCATGTGATAGACAAAACAGCATAATATACATACATACATGCATAAGTGTGCATATTAAATAGTGCGTGTACATTATGTTTCGTGTGTCTAGTGGAACAATATGAATTATCATCGTGCGTATCATATTCCGTCCGAATAAAACTGAAAGAATATATACACTCAACTCAACGTTTGCTCAAGATATTTGAAACAGAGGATGATGATAAAAAATGATAATGGTTTTACAACCCTCTTTATTTTTTTGAACTTTTAGTTGTCGTCTGCTTGCAATACGCACATATGAATAAATTAAACAGAACGTGATCCTGTTGTTTTGTGGCTTTGATCAAATGAATTTGAAAACGCGTGTCAAATGAAAAGAACAAAGTAATTTACGAGAATTTTCATAACTTCAACAAAAAAACTTTAAACATTTTATAACAGACTTTCTGTACGACGAACTATATTAAGTTATATTGTATGTGTGTTAGTGTTGGTGAAAACATTTCTGTGAAAATAAAAATTTGAGAACTTTCTCTAAACAGGTAAAAATTAATAAGTGTTATAAAACTGCATGAAAAGTTGTCATTTCTGTGCAAATGTCTGAATTTTGCTACTTGCGTTTTCTTGAATGATATACATAAAAGAAAGTAGTTTGTAGAAAATTGATGCGTGTGTTTAAAAGCGCAAAGGTGTACATATTTATTTTCGTGTTTGAAGTTTACTTTAATAATGATAATACCTGTAATTTCAAAATGAACAAAACCTCAACAGAAGTAAAATGAGAGTATGTGTATAAATAGCGGCAAAAACACACACATGAAAATAGATTAAAAAGCAGCCTGATCACATCTTTTTCTCTCTGATATACTTTCCAGTATGCAGATGAGTTTTATGAGTAATGAATCGTGCATTTTAAGTATTCATCGTTACCTTTGAAAAAGGGCCTTCTTTTGTGAATGGAATCTCCTAAAAACAGCTTTACCTTCTTTTCATCATTAAAACATATTAATCAAACATGCTTACATCATATGCATATTCAGATTTCAGAGAGATGTAATGTGCTGGATGTAATGCGTATGAGTGTGTTTATAATGTTTTTTATTCAAATTCGTACAAAGAGTTAAAGAAAAAAGAGTGATCATCATTGTCCTTAGAAAATATATGAATTCAGTGCACCGTGTAGAGAGAGAGTGAGCATTGTACATGAAGAAAAAGCTATTTTTTACTCTTATTTCAATTCCATTATTTTTACGACTTTTTTAACCAGTTTCCCCTCTATATTTTCATTATTCTACTAAGCGTAATTGTGTGCTTATGAATGATTATGAATAAAAGTGATGAGGATGGATGCTGGTACGGTTGCAAAGGCTGTTTCCAAAGTAGGAAAAGAGAAAACACAACCTCGTAACTTTACTTTTTCCTTTTCTTAAATCACTGCCATTTGTCCAGTAAAACTCTTTTTCTTACACCAAACATGATGATTACGATACCTAAATACCTATCAAATACACATTCATATAGATATTATGAAACTTCTCTGTTCTCTTCTCGTTGTTTGTCTAATGACATAACAGAACTAAATACGGAATACGTGATCTTTCGTTGAAAAAATCTAAACCACTATTTCAATTCAATTGAAATACTGAAATTACTTATTATTCAAAGCTTCTTCTACACCAGTTTCTCGCAGTTAGTCTACTATATTTCTAGCGTTCGTCCGACATTAAGCCGGCGTACACACACATCATATCATTTTCAAAAAGAAAAAGAAAAAAATTGTACTACCCTAAATGCCCTTTATGCTTGCTAATGCTTACTCACATGAATATTTATTATAAAAAAATTGAAAAAACTCGAAACCTGGTTTACTCCTTGTGGTATTGCGGCAAGTTCTTTTATCTTGCTTTGAAGTCATTTTCTCTCTCTTCTTTTGCCTCAGTATGATTTTTTAATACTACATTTATGATGTAGTAATCATATTACTTCCTTATTTCATATATTTTAACATTTATTTATTCCATGAAAACTTGGATTTTCTTCCTTTCCGTTTCCACTGTTCATTGTTATGTGTCAACGCGTCAGAATATTTTGTTCTATGAGCTCATTAAAAAATTTCTCATTTAACCTATATCAGAATTTAGTGTTTGCACTGATATAGTGGACATGAAGCGCAAGCGGTTGCATAAGATATTCTTATATTTAAAAAGTATCTCCTTAGGTAATTATTCTTCCATCTATTACATTATTTGAAACATTAGGTAAAACATTGTGAATGAAAAACATTTAGAAATAAAAAGTAAACAATGAATAAATTAAGTTTGCATAACAAATCTTGTAATAATTTTGTTTCGAAAATTTATGAAAGTCTTTCATTTTGGCGTTTCCGAAATAAAAAAATCCTATGTACAAAGTTTGACTTATGGGTGACGTTGTGACAAGTTACAAACAAAAATCTGTATAATAGATTCTTTTTAAGAAAATAATGTAATGCAAGTACGTGTGGCGCAATGTGCAATACGTGTCTTTTTATTAGTTTTACTGTCGACATTGCACTTTGAGCAACTATTTAAATAATTTCTGAATGAATGAATCTTTGCAGTCCATGTGCTGCATCTGATTGATTAATGAATTCCATTAGGATTATACGATCACGATCGTCATCACTGCTCACGAAAAAATATAAAAATTTGAAATATAATAATATTCATGCAAGTTCTTTTTGCTCTTGTACGCTTCAGGCTAATAATAATATTGTTTGTAATGACAGTACCAAGTAAAAATGCATTTAAATGATATTTTTTATATTTATAAAGCATTTTACTTTTTTTGAACACTATATGGCATATTTTTACAAACAAGCACAACCGAACCAAGTGGCTGTATGGTACTTCTACTGGTGGACGTTCACTGCTTTCCTCTTCATTTGATGTATTTTTTACTCAATAAGTTTAAATATCGGATTTGCATGAATCCTATGCTGTTTTGCATACAGTTGACGCATTAGTACATCACAGCCCATTAAAACACTTTTATGCATAAGTCATCAAAGAATTGAAAAATGTGTGCGTAGTGAACATATTTCACTTTTTCCTGTAATGGATAGACTTATGACTGTTTATAAATTCATACCAATGATTATAAAAGCTTTGATTTGTATTATTTTCATTATTCTGCTATGCATAATTTGATACATGATCTGAACGTAAATTTCTAAAATTCATGACATGACTTGTGAAGGAAAAAAACTGCGAGTTTCTAAATAGAAAACTGAATTTCTTCTATTGAGTATTGGTTATTCCCCAACGAACAAAAACTTTGAATATGTAAATTACCCTCTCGCACAGAAGCCATTGACAGCTTATTGATTTCAATAAAATGATATAAATAAAAACATTTTTAATGGTGAATGTAATATGCAGATAAGGAAGAAGAAAAAAACTAATGTATATTTTTTACACTTTGCTTTTGTCTTGCAGGGTTAACTGAGCTGTGAACGAATGCGAGAGAATTGAAGTCGGTGGTACCACCATCATCAACATCGCACCAACCAACCGAACAAAACCAAAAAGTTTGTATCTTCACCCCTTTCCCTATTTTCTTCTGGTAGTAGTGTTCGTCTTGTGTGATGATGACTATTGGCAGATGGGAATATTTTATTGGAAGTGATTTGCATAATTTTCCCATACCTGCTTACAGAGCAGCAACCCTTTTACGTACATGCGTGAATGTGTTTAAATTTGGATGTGTTTGGTGATCTAGTTCTCTCTCTCAACTTTCCTTTTCTTGTCGATTTTTGTATACGAAAAATGGTGACAACGACATTAGTGTCATTGAAAACATATATTGATAATTATTCAAAAAAAATAGTACAATAGTGCGCCGTCCTAGTGAAAATAAAATGGTGAAATAAATCATCCGAACAAAAAACTTTGTTTTATCAGTTTTTCTTGTGGAAAAAGTATAAATGTCAAGTTATACTGAAAGTGGTATACTAACAGATATAACTACATACATGTCGCGCCATTACATTGGAGCTTGAGTACGCTAAAGTGTGAGTGGTACAATGTCAACTATTGCTGGAATGTATTTCATGAGAACTGCTGGTCAGGATATTCCCCCTTCAGGTAAAAATAAGTTTTACAGTTTACTTATTTACAAATTTAAAGAGAAAGAGGTGATATGCATTAAGTTAAAGTACCATAAGTTGAATAACATTTCCAGAACAAGCTTTTTTAGAATGATCTTGAAACTTAACGTTTCATTGTGAACATCGGCAAAAAAAGTGCTTGAATTATGTATATTTTTACTATTTTGAAGCAAGTTTCGTTTAAACCTGGTTATATTTCATGCAAAATTGACTAATTCCTAAATTCACATGAAATCTATAAAAAATTTGACTATTCATTCATTAAAACCATTTTCTAGAATATGTGAATATTATGCATGTAATACCGAGTAAGTATGGCAGTCCGACACCTTTTTACAAAAAGTAATTTCTGGGAAGAAGAAAATTCTTATGTTTCCCCATAAAAACCCCATAATATACATGCTACAATGAACTCTCAAAGTCATTGCATTCCTGTTCCATTAATAATGCTTAAGACGAAGAAAAACGGTATAAAATCTGAACAGGCAAAAACTCATTTTCTTATCATAGCACTACATCAAAAGTTAATGGTGAATTTCCTTACTTTTTTTCTTTTCACAGAATGCTCCGTCATGGACTCCGACGCAAATCTTAACCTTAGTGAAGATGAGAACACAAGTTGTAGTAATAGGTGAGTACAACATGCATGATTTCGAACAACATACGAAAATAAAAATTTTCAGCATTTTTATGTCATTCATGCGTCCCCATCTCCATCATTTGCGTTAAAAAAGTTTCAATTGCTCTCACTAAACACAACTCATATTATATTATGCTTGCACTGTCCATCATCAGTCAAGTCAGTGATTTGTCCTTGGCAGTTGAAGACACGCTTGTCTCGTCAGAGTGCTAAGCACATGTGCTTGAAAGAAGTTAGTATTCCAAAAAATCTGTTCCCGGCTCTAGTATTTTTCTGCGTTTAATTTTTTCCATCAAATGAACTACAAGGTTAAAAGTAGGTAAACGTTAGTAAAATTGGCGAATGAAAACAATACAACAGTTAGCAAATAATGTTATTCCAGTTATCAATGTAAGTGTTGAAAGCAATTGAAACCACACTTGCTCCAAATGCCCCAAAAATATCCTTCTTTTTGAAACCCAGAAATATATACACATCCTCAACTTTGTGTTCACTTTTTCTAAAGTTTTTTATTCTCATAATAATTTAATTAGTGAAATGGGCTGCGACTTGAGCTTGACAGCTTCAAATAATAATAACAAGCCAAACAACACCTCATCTCCCACCCCCTTGTCAAGTACTTGCTCATCATCCTCATCGAGAAAGAACAAAAGGAAAAACTTTAAGCCCCGTAATATCACCGAATATGCCGGTTCAGATGAAGAAGAAGCTGCAGCGGCGGCCGCAGCCGCTGCTGCTGCAGCAGCCAGTGGTGAGCAGCACCCCAACATTGGTATGAGGCTTCGCCAAAGATTATCCGGCCAACAGCCGATGAGATTAAAACAACACCATCAAGAGGACAATGATGGTGACGATGAAGATGACAATATGAGGGATGAAGAAGATGAGGAAGACGACGAAGAGCGCAAGCACCCTGTAATTATTTCTTCAAAGCGAAGAAACGGATTCGCACAAGATGAAGATGATGATGACGAGGTTGATACGGATGAGGCAGAAGGTGGTGATGATAAAAAGTTCCCACAACGGCAACACGATGATGACGGAGCAAATCGTGCTCTAGATAGAAGTAATGATCATCATCGTAGCCGACGTCATCATCTCGACCAAGATGGCTCAGAAGATGATGAGTCCAACATACAGTTTCCTCCCCGTGACGGACCTCTTGACCTTAGTGAAGTTCAAAATGGTAAGTATCGCACGTATTTTTCCCTGACATTACATTCACATTATATTCCCATCAAACATCATACACACAATCACGTAACGAACTTGCAAATTGAACGATGTGTTAAGTGCCCCACACACATGTTAATTGAAATTATACACTTACTTGAGCATTTTTGCTATTTAATCCAGATTCGAGACGCTTATGGAAAAAAGCAAAGCAAGACAATTCCTCAATCCAATCTGCCATCCGCAGCTTCATGACCAATTTGAATAACAACATAGATCCGATGGCAGATCCCTCTTCATATCTTTCTCATCAAGTTGCAATGGCCGCAGCAGCGGCGGCTGCAGCTGTAGGCAATAACCCTGCAGTGGCATCTCATAGTATCAGCGGGCTCCCCATAATGGGACTACCTGGCTCAATGGGAATTGATTTACGACTTGGCCAAAGTCATCACTATCATCTCGATAATAATTTGAATCCTCCAGGAGGGGATTCCTCCGCAACGAATAAAAGTAGTAATAACAGTAGCGGTAACAATAATAGTACCGGCAACAATGGCGGTAGCAGTAACCATCACCATTATAATCTCCGTCATAGTAGTAGTAATAACAATAATGACAACGCAAGTGCTAGTAATCATCTCAACAGCAACGATAGCAATGAGCAAGGGGACGATTGTAGAAGATCATCATCTCAACCACCGTCCACCTCAACGCCCGATACGAATAGTATGTTAATTCATGGCGGCGGTCGCACGAGCAGCCCAGGTTCCAGTAGCAGTCCCAGTCATTTCAATCATCATCACGGGACAACACAACAAATGCATCACCCACACGTTACCAATAATCAGAGCTCACATTTGTTACAGAGCTTATCTGGGAATAGTAGTGGGGGAATCAATCTTCATTCCTTGGTTGATGAAAGAACCATGAACGACTTTGCACAAAGTACGATGAAAGAACTTTTGGGGCTTTATGGGATCGCGGAAAATCTTCGTCAAGGTAAATTTTACACAATTAACTTGATTTTGAACGCTTGCTTTGCATAAAAAGTGTACTTCCGCTTTTTTAAAATTTTCTCTAAAAATCTCTACATCTTTAAATTCTTTTAGCGCTTAAACTTATAGTAGATCGGAATAAGTACACAGCATCCTCATGCACATGTAAACTCATAACCTTGCGTTCCGTTTTGAGCAAGACAAGGCAAAATTTTTAGAACAATGAGTAACAGACAGATCAATCAATATTGTGGGACAACTTGACATAAAAAGCGATGCTCTGTTGTGATTGTGGTAAATTCTTTTAAAGATAAAGACTTTCTAAAGAAAGATTTCGACAAAAGAACATACCTACACATACACTAGCGCATGTATAAAATGTACAAGAAATAGGTAATCATTTTTATTGTAAAACGCTGGGTTGTGCCAATGCTTTGTTCATAAAGGCAAGAGTAGGCAAGCTCTTTCTTAGGACTCCCCATGTGGTCTTAGCAATCGAGATGTCTTATCTTTAAAACGAAAGAAGGTATTTAATTGTCAAATGAGGTTGCAGAATCCAAAGATAATTTGCTTTGGCTAAATATGTGTATGTACATCAATATATATACCGGACTATACGGTGTGTGAACCTAATACCTATAAATTGCGATTTTGGGATGAAGCTTGCTTCTTGCTTGTTGAACATCAGAAATGGAAAAATAGAGTCATCCTTAGTTTTACGATCAATGTAGTAGGAGAAGCTATGTCAAGGAAGGTTCGTCGTTCAATATTGATGAAAAATATTGAGGTTTTTTTCCTTGTACGTACATATGTACATAATAAAAACAATACATCCTTTTCAGTTATGAAAAAATATGACAAGTTTCATTATTTTAGTGAAGTTAAGAAAAGTCGTTAAATATTGAAAAATAATGCGAAATGTTAAATACTCAGCTAAAACTAGTCGTTTTTCTCACAATACGTTATACTAGCTCGTATTATTGTGTAAAAAATTCAAAACTTACACAGATGCCTGTGCTGTGCGTATAATAGACTCCTGTACCGTACTCTCACATTATCATTAATTCTACTTAACGGAGAACTCTAGGAAGGAAATCTTTTTTGTGAAGGTTTAAAATAAATCACAAAAATTTAGACAGTCATAAAAATAGCGTAGACTGCTGTACGCCTTGCTTAAAAAGTAATACACAAAAATTATGTATGTACCAAATTTTAATATTTTGGTTTTGTTCGTTCATAAAATACATGCGTACTTTTTTGTAGGCAACAAATATTAAAAAAGTAGGAAAAAGGGTTACTTTTAACCTATTCGCTTGAACAGAACTGCTAACTAACCAAACATTTCAGACACAACCATAACCAGCCCTTCTTTAAAAAGCATCTTAGTCATCTTCTCATACCAGTGCAGTGGGCATTGAAAATAAAAATCCACAATGATGTGGAACCATATCCCACAAAAAACCCAAAGATGTTTTTCTTTCAAATCCGTTGTACTTGACGTAGAAGAGAGAACAGAGCAGAACAAATAATAATTTTTAATGGTAATCCTTTTCAAGAATACAGCTAGTACATATGCATCTCTCTTTAGAATACAGATAAATGCATAATAGATGTAGTAATGGTTGTAATAATAATACACAGTTTTCATACCTATAATGATTATGATGAGGAGGATGACAGAAGTAAGTAGGCACTGTTTTTTAGCATCTCATCAGCTAAAAAAATGAAGAGCTTTTGCTGCTGTTAATTTTAATAATCCTATTTTAATTTTGGTGAAGCGATAGAAAGAAATGATGATTTTGACATTTTTTGTCGTTACTGAATTTGGGGGATATGGAGGATTGGTACATAGTCATTCACTAACACCATATAAAAATGTATAAATTATTGTTTGTCAGCATCAATTCTTCAGATATTAGAATTATTGAAATTGACTAAGACAGGCTTGACTAGAAATCTGCCATCGCCGTATTGGACATTGAAGGAATGTTTGCCTAACGTTTTCCAAAAATGGAGATGTTAAAAAAATGGGATAACTTAAGAAAAGATTAACTTTAAGGATGGAATGATAAAAATAGTATTGAGAATTGATTTGATGATGAAATCAAGGTTGGATGGTGATAATGTTATAATACTCTTTATAATTAATACGTACAACTTTTGGTTAAGGCACATTTTTCAGTTGAGGATAGACATCTTTTAAATGTAAGTCAGACCACGTAATGGGATAAACGATATTTTTCCTTAAGAATAATTTTCTATGACCTATCCAATAGCCTTTGCCACTTTTCATGCAGCTTCTTTAAAGATTTTAATGAATCAAATGCGTCAAAAAGAAAAATGCATTTTAAGAGGAGACTTAGCGTGACTAGCTATTAGTTTTTTTAGAGTTCTGAAAAAGGTAGTTTGGGAAATAAATGATACTGATATTTTAAAGTCAGTTTAAATTATTCTAGAAATTATTTATTCATGAGATGTACATCTGTGTGAGGATCTATACCGGTAAATGGTCAATTCAATAGCAGTAGGGAACTATTTATTTTCATAAGGTCAAAACCTGATGACTAGCTTCTGACAGGACACTGAAAATCTTCATTTTGATACCGATTCCTTTTCTGCGCTTTATACCGATCTTTATGCTGTAAGCTTACGTGAAAGTGTGGTTGAAAGCTGTTATCACAAGACTGACACTGACAGTGTCATATCATCTTCATATCTTCATATTAGTCAGTGCTTGTATTAATCAACACGTGTGTATATATACTTATATATGAACATTTTCATACAATGTGTGTTATGCTGTCGTCTACACATTTGCCTCATCTCTCTGAAGGCTATCAACCTGTAACCAGTAAAAGATCCAGTTATGCTCACAATTCATACATGCTCATGTGTTAATGTATGCAACGTCCTCTTGTTTACGAAGCGATGTTTACAAATTGCTGTCTGTCTTCGGTCAGTCCAGCGAGAAAAACCAAGGGGAAAATTTAGGCAGGCAGCTTTTTTTATGCATGTTGGTCCTAGACAGTAATAAAGCTACAAAGTAATGATCCATCTTTGTGTTAAAAAGATAATAGGAACATTGGGCAGGGTTGATCACCGTCATTTATCCATATCAAATGTAATTTAGGGGAACTGTGTGTGGAAGCGAAGAAAAAAGGGTATTCGGAAGCCTTCATCGTCTCAGAGCTATTTTCATTCCTGATTAATAAAAATTATCCTTTACACAAGATTAGAAATATTTAGTGTATAATTTTAATATGGGTTTACGAAGATTAATTTCGAGGCTTTTCAAATTTTAACAAATGGCTTTTTGAATAAAGCATTTTTTTCCTACTGGTATACGTGTTCAAATAAAATGAAACTTTTTTTCAAATTTAACTTCCAAAAATGGTGCTATTTTTTCTATAATCCTGATAGCCCCAAGGCCAAGGCTAATAACATAAAGGTATTTACTAAGAACAGCCATTAATATGCTGTTCAGTTTAATATTCATCTTCATCTTTATTCTTTACTTTTAAAAAATTGAGTAAAAAGGTTTTGATATGTAAAATACGTATATGTACTCTTTAAAGCATTTTAATACAGGTGAAATGGCTTTTTTCTAATGTCACGAAAATATCACCCAAGCAAAAATCATTCAAGAGGGAATTCATCAGTCAGTCACCAAGTCAGTTTAATCACGATTTCCTTTACAATTGATCATCATCATGCAACGTAACATGTTTTTATCGAAAAAATTGAACAACCACAATACACAGCAACAGGTAAAAAATCTATAGGAAAGGGGTTTGGTTTGCCTGAGTCTGAGTTCAATCGTTTTTTCCTGATATTGATATGTAAAGAAAAGAAGTAAAAAAATCGTTTTTGAATAATTTATTGAGTCATTGATATGCACATATATTTGGCATTCTTCTTTTTTATCCGCTGTTCATCATTCTTCTCAGATAGATTTCTAATGAAAATGCTGACAATAATAAGCTCTCTTACAGGTAAAATGGTTACTTGTTACTTGTCTTCTTCTTAGCTGCCTATTCATGTAGTTTCATTGTATCTCTGTGAAAGATCGCATGCCATGACATAACAAAACACAAAAACTATCATATCCATATTACAAAGCACTTCAGCTCACTATACTACAAACTATACCTACAGTGTGAGTATAGTGGGTAGGTATTAGGATTTTAGGTAGTATAGCTCATCATCCACTTCTTCTGCAGTCCTTCTATAGAGCTAGATGACGATGCCGAGAATGATGATGAGATGATGTTCGATTTAAATGAAATCAAATAATAAAGGAATCAAAATAACAAGAAAGAGTTGAATCCAATCGAAAATCTATGATGATGATTAGAAATCTGGACATGCCCATTTCATACCCAACTATTAATAATTTTTACTAATTCTATTGCAGCAGGTTTTAGTTTTCTTCTTCCTTCATCCTTCCAAAGAAGAAGGCAGAATGATCAGAAAAAATGAAAATTGTGAATAGGTCAATTTAAGTAAAAGAGAAAAAAATAAGGCGATCTTGTATATCTTTCTGGCGCTGGACAATAAATGGAAATAATATAATATATTGAATGTTTTTCTTCGTGTAGCTGGATTTTTTTCTACTTTTTTGCTGGAAGGCGATTTTTTCATAACAATAATCCTTTCAAAACGATGTATTCGATCAAACTTGAGGGAGATTTATCTGTTCAAAAATAGAAGGGTTGGAAAAAAGAAAACGATTCGATTTCCAGTTGGACTATAACCATTCACTATCCACCTTTATCGATATCTTAGGGAGAGTGCCACAGCAAGAGAGCGCTTATAATACTCAAACTCTGCCTACGCTACAAACAAGAGTGTATGAACGCTTCGTTATCCAAAAAAGTATTGAGAGAAAATCGAGAGAAAAAATATTATATTCTATAGCATCATATTATCTGTTAGATCCACTTGTCAAAGAGACTTCAAAAAATTTTAACCTTGAATTTTTGATCATGAAAAATATTTCGTGTACACATGAAAGTCCATATTGTTCTGTTAACCAACAAAAAAATGACAAGATGGGCTTATGGCTTATGTAAGGATGATAATGAATCCATCTTTTTTCATTTTTTTTACAATACGTGCTCTGTCCACTTGAATAAGTGCTTAGCTTTATCATCTTGTTCGTTTTTTAAGAAATCTTGCATTATTTGTCTTGCTCTACAGTGAGCGGTGATGCGACGTCTGTGTATAACCTGCATACTTTTGGTTGACGGATTCATATGAAAAATAAAAGAAAGACGCTTGATATTCTTTTTTCCTCTCAAAGTGGGAATATTAATGATAGCGATACCTCATAAAAATGATGGTAGTAGCCAAGCCAGAGCATGCGTCGTATGATAGGATAGGTAAGATATTTGTGCGTACTCCAGGGAACCGTATGCCACACGATCATCAACATGATAATGATGATCATGATGATGAGATGACTTGTTGAGACGCTTTATGAACTTTTTATGCACATATATATCTTGTAAATATGAGTAAATATCGATAGTTTGCTCTTGCTCTTGCAAGTCGATAGAAATATACCGGTTGCCCATATTCCACATCCACATCATCTACAAGACAAGGGAACGTAAAATTCCTTTTTCCTATTGTTAATATTAATATAAAAAATCCTTTTTTTCTACTGCGCTACTTTAGGCCCTTTTGTCGATGTTGTGGTGGTGGCATTTTTCAGCTTTATAACTTGTTGATTCTTTTTTTCTCCTTCCTTCCTTCATCATTTTTTAAAACTCCACTGGAGAAATAAAGAGAGAATAAAAAAGAGAAAAAATGAATGTTGGAAAAAGAGAGACTCGACAATGATTAATTATTGGAGAAGAGTAAAGGAAAGGATTTTGACGGCAAAAAGGAGAAGAGAAAGGGAGATCTTGATGACGATGATGATGGTGCATGCATGCATATTATTATTATATTGTATTCATCATAATATGGATTTTGTGTTTTTTTTTACTTTTTCTAAAGTTCGTTATCTGTCTTTTGGAATCACAGTGCATACCTATATAAAAATATAGAATGGATGTGAATTTTTAATCTTACTGATGGACTGGAACATTATGGAAATTTTTCTTTTGATTAGTATTGTTTGTCTGTCTTTTTTTTCGGAGGAGGAAGATGATGAAGTTTTAAATATGCAGATGCGGTATGCAAGAGGTGGTGGCATGGCGGTGTGTTGATGTTATGATGATGGAATATATTTTTCCAGTAATAAGATATGGCATGAATGCTATTAATATTCGTTAAAAAATCGTTTATTGTCGGAATGATGGTGATGCATAAGTGTCTAAGTTAAATAGAGATTCCAAACTTTTGTGAAGAGTATTATTTTATGAAGAAAAAAATTTAAATGGATTTACCTGAGCACTGTAGCATGAGGTTTCAAAGGTTTCCATTTGGAAGCTATGCACGCATAAAAAGTCTGGGTTTAGCTTTTTTGTTTTTACAAAGTAGAAAAAGAAAATTTGACAAATTTAAGTAGGCGGTGTTGGTGGAACGGTCTTAGTTTCTAATGAAATCCAAATTATGAGGAAAAAGGAGTTATACAGTAGCCCAAAAATATACAACATAGTTAAACATGCAAGTAGCCATTTTTGGGCTGATTTGTAGGCTGGTTTTATTTACTTTTGTCATTAATTTTCCCTCCTGCCTCTCTTTCTCTCTCTCTGAGACTGAGACTTTTTGCGGTTTTGTGTAGCAAGTAATTCCAATCAGTTTTAATTCCTGACGTAATAATAGATTTTTTCATTAGGCATAAAAATGTAAAAGTTTATTGGTTCCTGGCTGGATACTTACACAACACAGGGAAACATGCACAACAACATACAGTCTTAGAATGAGAAAAAAAGAGATCCTTTGATCATTTTCTGTGTTGGCATACTATAAAAAGCTGATGATGTGGAGTGATATGATGGACTTTGAATTAAGTTTTTTTTTGCTTTGACTTTTTTAGGTTTTATCCAGTTGACTGACTTTGAGTTTGACTTACAAGACAATCAAAGACCTCATGCTGTTCACATTAATGAGTAAATTCTTATCAGAAACAGAAAAGAAAATTGTAATTTCTACCTGTCCTCATAAGCATGTTTAATGTTTGTAGTTACACCTTTTTTTCACCGTTTAATAACAGTGTATACGTAGTTTATGCATATTTATATGTAGCTTAATGTTTGTATTTAACAAAATAATATAGTATTTAATCCGCACAGTCCTTATAAAAAGTCCTTCCACGCAATGCATGATTTGATTTCTTTTTTGAGCTTAGATTGAAGGGGAACCGCGCAACGAGAAACAGCAGCAAATAAAATAACACAATAAAATTACATACCAGAAAAAGGTGGATTAAAAAAAGATTGGTAGCCTGAGTTTTTTATATATATAATTTAGTTTTCAACTTCCACGGGTTCCACGAATCATTGCTTTTAGCTTTTCTATCAAATCAACCGAGTCCCTTGTATTACATGAATACTTTTATGTGTTCACAATGTTTTATCGATATAAAGGCGAGCAAAAATAAGCTTTTATTTGTTTTTCTAGAAGAAAGACAGGTGATTCGAGTTAATTACTTGTGTTTTTTTGTGAAAATTTCTTCAACATTTACGTGCAACATACATACATACATATTAACATGCCTATACTCATGTAACATGTACTTAGAAATCTGAAAGTGACACACGGTATTTCTGTGTTCAATGCACAAATATCTAAACGAGAATCTTTCTATTCTTGATTACTATTTGCATTTTTGGGAGATCTGTTTCAACAGATTTAAGCTTCGAATCTAAGTATTGAAACAAAACAAATACAATTGAATGGTGGTTTCCTTTCAGATAAAATGCTCGTAAAACACATTCGTATCAAAGATAATCAAAGTGCTCTCACTTGATATGAAAATGTTAAATTCATCAAATAAAACGTCTATGAAAGTTAAGCACTTCATACATAATTTCTTTTATCGTTTTTTACGATTCGTATTGAGTGGTGAACATTATGTATAAAATCGTAAATAAAATTCGCTGGCTTTCTGTGAAATGTTTAAAAAAATTAACAAAGTATTTTTTGAAGGAGACGAGGAAAAGTTTATGGCAATGACAATGGTTTTATGGGATTTATATACATATATTCAAGCTTGTGTAGTTTTAAGTGAATACATGTAAACTAACAAAACTGAGGAATGTGGAGTCACTACTTAGATAGCATTCGATAAGATGAAAGTAAACATACCAGGAAAAAATTATTTTGAAATGCTAAATCTGACAAAATATCTTTCAATGATAATGGTCGCTGGTAGCATTTTCTTTGACTTTCTTGACGTAACTATTTTCATGTAGATTGAATGGTGATGATGGTCATAAGGGTATTTTTACACTTGAGTGAACATTTTTATTTTTTCTATTCCACTGAGCTACTGCTTCTCTTTTCGTTTTATGTATTCTTTGCTTACATGATTATATTCAAAATGGTAAAATAAATTTGAGCCTTCTTCTCATTAATTCAGTTTGTAGATCTTCTGTACTACTACTACTGCTTGTTGCGCTTTTAATAAAATACACAAAGTAAGAAAACGGTATGTCCGAACTTCCAAAAGTAAAGTACAAAGAATAAGTGCAAAGACAACAAAGTTTATTGTCTGTGTCTGACTCATATAGGTATGCTTCTTATGCATACTTATACAAATAAATGTGTACACAGAATATTTCAGTGAAAAAGTGAGCTATTCTAAGAGTTTGTTATTATTATTATGGCTTCCTCTCAAGTTTCACACTTGAGTATTTCTCAAAATGTACATTTTTCTGATTGTTTTTACTCATCATCATATTTTAGATGATGATGATTCGATGTTACAAAAAACTATTCATATAGTATATATGCATATATTATATTTGTATGTATGTAATGCTAGAAGCTCTCTTGCACTTGTGCCTTTTTAGGCAAAAATTCGTGGAAAATTTTCATGTTCAAGAAATACAAAATTATTCCTGTACATATATGTTAGAAGATGACTATGACATGGCGTGTAGTTAAAAATAACAACAATCGTCTGAATCTGAATGACTACTTGTTGAAGACCAAAAGTAATGAAGTACTTTATGGACACAGTTTTGTGGCTTTGCTTACTAGAAATGACGAACATTTGAATAAAGCTAGTGACTTGCCTTCTTCACAAAACAAATATAAAATTAACTTTAAAGAAATAATATGGCAGTTTTGGTAGTATTTATTCAAGCCTAACATTTTTGTAAAATAGAGGAATGTCGCATAAAATACTTAAAAAAGGACAAAAAATGAATGCGGATGTATGAGCATTTATTTCTTTTTTCACTTGTTCAATGCAGTCGTTTCGTATTTGAAAAACTACTGTTACTGTACACCTCAATCAGTATTTTTCATGTGAAAACATGAATATTTCACCGTGACCGTTTACATAATATCCTGTGAAGTGCTGTGTAAACACATGTCCAATTCTGAAAGATATTCGTTTCTCATCTAGTTATGTCATTTCATTATTCCGAAAAGTGCTAAATAAAATAAAATAATTTATGCATTTCTTAAAAAACATTTTTAGATGTGTACGTTCCGTATTAATTCAGAGTAGTAAATGTGAATGAATACAGCAATGAATCATCTTTCTGGTAAACATGAAAGACTGTTTTGTAAGAAACGGGAAAAAACTTACAGATGGTAATTATAAACTGGTTGCATAATTTATGACTTTTCATGTGGAAATGAGTATAGCACTGGTATACATTTTACTTGAAATGCTGTACAAAAGCATCTTACATTATAAACATGATTGCATTAATGTGTACATTGTAGAGCAAGCTCAAAGTTTCTTTCTCAACGATGATGGTTTTTTTTGAAGACGAGGGAATGTTATGATTGTGGTTTGTGTATACGATGATTTGGCTTTCACACGGCATTGTAACAAGTGAACAGAGAATTGAATAGGTAGTTAAATCAACCACGAAATTCAATCCATTTTTCCAAAACACACAGAGAACCCTTTCCTTTTGTTAGATTCTCCCCATTTCTCAAAACTCATCTATTCTCCATTTTTTTCACATTTTCAGTAAAAAATATTTTTACATGATTCATCATCAACGCAGCGGCATTAAGATTCCTTTTTAAGTGGCTTCATGACACAAAAGCACTAAATAGGTGAATTGCGTAAGATTTTTTTAGATGATTTTGATGCTGGTAGTAGCAGTATTGGTATGGCTGGTGGTGTTAAGTAGGATAGAATGATTACGTAAGGATTTGTGGCCTTCATACTTCGCCTGTCAGATTACATTGAATTAAAGTGGTGTAGTAGGAAAGCAACAATAAAAATTGAAAACAGGGGAGTAAAATGAGAAAAAAGAATAAAAAGTATTTTTTGGAAGGTTTTAATGGAATATTGAATGTAAAATTGTATGTTTTATATAATAAATGGAAAGAAATAAAATGAGGAAAGACTGGAGCAGGAGTACAAAAAACAAGTCAATATTATTCTGGATGTACATAAAACCAGAAAAAATCATAATCTTCTTTCTAAGAATGTACTTAAGTGTAATGATTTCACATTCTGATCCTCATATTTCGTTAAAAGATGAAGTGCCCTTGGTTCAGTTTTACTTTTAATGTGAAATATTTCTCAAGATGCTACTCTTGACGGAATTTTTTATCCTTTGGACCCATTTGGTAGAAAAGGGTTAAAATGTCGGTTTTAAAATGTTCAATGATTTAAGAAAAAATATTTTTTCTGCTTGCGCTTCTTCATTTATTCGTTATTAATTTAGCAACGAAGCAAAATATTTGCTAAAGCTTGACTTTTTAAAATTTAGGTAGTAACTTCGGGGAAACATTCAAGATGTTTTGAATTTTTGTTTGGATTCATGTAACTTGTGGTTGTTCTCGAGTGGTTGTTGTAGGTGGATATTAACAAAAACCAAGCAGCTTAGTATAATTACATGGAGGAATGAATTATGTATTGTTAAACGCTCAATTTTTCCACATACATATAAGGTCTACCACATTGGTTTTCTTTGATAACGAAAGAAAACAGAGATCAATACATTTGTTCATATTATTATTACTTTTCCATCCAGAAAAGTCAATAGGAAACGGTTGGTTTTTTGTAAAAGGTTTTCCTTTAATTCGTCTCATTGTGAACCAAATTAAGGTTGTGAATATAATACTCACCAATAATTCTAAATCAGGAAGTTAATGCCGTTTTGTTATCATATAATTTTGTATCACCTCACCAAAGCCAACATTTTATAGTCGACGCAACAACAGCATATTATACTTTTTGAGTAATTTCTGAGAGCACACAGCCAAAAAAATAAATGTATTAAAACTTGTCTAGCTCAATTTCAACCTTTTTCTTTGGTTGCTCATTTATCTATCTTTGGGTTTGGTCCACACTGTCATTAGCGTATCCCTTTTTTGGGATCGATTTTTGGTAAAACTTGTAATCAAGATTTTTTCTCTCAAAAAAATAAAAGTCGAGCTTAAGCAAAAGGCGACAATCAAACTCAGCAAAAGCTGGCAAACGTGGCACAAGCACCACAGTTTATTCTCATTCGCCGAGGTATTATTCCATTGTTATCATTCTTTTTGTACTAAAAAGTAGAACAAAATTATTTGTCTGCACTTGGGCAAAATTACTCAAATTACAAGATGTGTATACTTTGCGCACGCCCTGTAAATGCGTGGAAAAGGTGCACAACAGGTAATGTTATTGTTTCCGTTCTTTTCTCCAATTTTACTTTGTTGCAACAAAACACATACTTATTGTTCATCTCTCTTTTTGGGTATTTTGTAACAATAAGAGACAATCGGCAATTATTTTTATTTCTTGTGGTACATGCATTGCTTTTTTGGTTGTTTCTCTTTTGTACAAAGGAAGTTTGTCGATTGACTTTTGCTGTTGCCTTCAGCAATTTACTGCAATTTTAAACTGATATCATCTCATTTTATGGAAAAAGAAAAACTCAAAATGCTAAATTTGATACCAGAAGCAAAACAATCATCATTATCAGCAAAAAAAACCATATATCCCACACAAAACACATTTGTCTGACTCAATCCTGTCGCTACTGAAAGCTGAATTGTATTCGGGTGAATCAAACCATAAAAATAATCATCTGGGTATTTAGTTTATTTGGGAAGCGATTATCATGATGAGTACGTCAGTGTGCCAGTAGTACAATTACGCAATTAAGATATTGTTATTATTATGGCCATAAAACTAATCGATTTGTGTTTTTTAGGGATCATCGCTATCATTAAATGTACATTATTTCTATTACGTCTCCACTAATCTTATAAAAACTCTTGCTTCCTGCTAAGCTGCCAGCCGCCGAGTCAAAAATAACTGGTATAACTTTTTGGCATCACCGATCATGTCGATGACGCCATGGTTTGTACAATACGGAACATTTTTTGGTTTGATTTTTTTTCAAATTAAAATAATATTTTTGTTGACTTGAATTGGGCAACTAGAAATGTTCTTATATAAAATCAATTTCTGATAAAGAAAAACATTTTTTAAAGAGTTATCTCAAAAATCAATCATAACATTAAACATCATCAGCACGATCACTTCTTTTTGAAACATAAAATTATTTAGTAAACATAATAGGTTTGAAGTTTTGTTAAGAGTGGTGATTTTTTAAACGTTTCATTTGATCGTTTGCTGCCAGAGAAGTACAGTTGTTATCTTGCTGAAACATCACAATTTTAAATACTTTGTTGAACGTTACATGGCATCATTTTCGTTGCTGAATTAACTTCATGAAAACGATGAAGATATGAAAAGGCTTATTAACTTTGAATCTTAAAAGTATGCTGTATACTTTGTCGGCATTTCTAAATTTTTGTACTGTTTGTTGTTTAGCAGTGTTGCTCAACACTGAAAAAATGCCTTTTAATGTAAGAATTTCCCTCTTGTTTAAAAAGAGATTGCATTCATTCAAAGAATTCCTTTGCTGACACCTTTTTAAAAAAGAAAAATATTTTAATATTCACAGTCTTTTGATTTGGTATTTGAATAGAATGAAGATATGCATGGATAACATCTCCTTGGACAGTGTCCTCATAATACGATGATTTTTTTGTAATGAATGAAAAAACAGAATTTGGTCGATAAAAAGGATTCATGTCTCAAAAGAATTCTTTTTAGGTGTAACTTTTTTAGATTAATAATTGTTTCACAAAGGATGCATAACAAATTTGTTATTCTCAAAAATGGTTCTCAGTAGTTAATCACTGAAAAATATGTGCATGGTTTGTATTCATGAATTACTATACAGATACAGACTACTTGCATGGTTTGTGGATTGGATTTACTAGGACCAAAAACTGAATCCAACAAATTTTCACAAAAAAATGTAAAGTGTGCCTCAAAGGCAATCGTGCTTGCTCATGAATATACTCTAAAATATATTGAGTAAAAAAATGTTTCCCTTTTTATTCCAAATTTTCTTTGGTCCTATTCACTTGAAAGTTAGAGGACTCATTAAATGCATCATCAAAATAAAAAATACTTATCACAGTCATGATCAACATATAAACAGGTGCACGAATAATTGCCGATCGGTTCTATGCATAAATATACACGGATTTTCCCATTATTTATTGGAAATGCTCCGAATCGATTTTTTATTGGTAAAAACAGACAAAAGTGATGAATATTTTGCCTTTTGCTACCATTTTATCCAAAACAATGGGAACACTTGTATTTTTGGTTTTAAATGGGTATCCCCCTGGAACATTTTTACGTTAAAAATCAGTGATCACATAAGTAAAACATAACATTGTGTTAGCCGCATCTACTTTATGTACATTTATCATGTTTTATTATTTGTACAAATACAATCATCCATCATATCATGGGTGATCCTGTATGTACATTTTATTATTTATGCGTAATAAATTTTTGTTAGCGGAAAATTAACTGGAATAGTAAAGATAATTGTTAATGGCCTTGTTTAATGATGTAACCACAGCCTTCTCAACTTTTAACTCTGATGGTCAATGAATATAATATCGATAAAAATTATGTAATGGTAATTGCCTGATATAATGTGGATATACATACATAAATACATAATGCTCGTAAGATTCAGACGATGGTCATCTTCTTTAAAAATGAAAGGGGTTTGCTTTTTGAGTAAATCTGTGTAGCAAAACCTATTCTCCAATTCTCAGCAATTCATTAATTTTTGAGAGAATGAATAAACATGTGCTAAAGTTTTTTGAGTGAGAAAAACTTGATTTCAAGCTCAATATGTAAATTTTATTATCATATTTTATGTTGTTGTTCATGCTCACTAACTTCTTTCTTTTGCATTTAATTTTCTTAATCTTTTTTGTTTCACTGTCAAGAAAAACAGCAGCAGTTTAAGAAAAAAAATCCAAAAAACCCAGACATATTAACAAGTATGATTTTCTCATTTTCATCTCATATCAAAATGTAACTAAAATCAATTGAGCTGCAATATAAAAAAGTAGCCGACTGCCGCATTAACTGAGAAGGAAACCGACGTCGACACAACAGCTTGAAATGTTAATTGAATTGAATTTCGGTTTCTTAATAACCCTCAAACTCCTTCACTCTCCTTTGATTGTAGTGAGTGCACAGAACATGATCATGATCACTCACGATGATGCAAATTTTTTCTACCTTTGACTGCGTGTGTTAGCATTACAAACCATTTTGTGGGCTAATTATAGTTTTCTATCTGTACACATAATCTTAAAAACTTTTTTACTACCTTGCCGCATTAAAAACAATTCTGACTTTTAGTGAACGCTAACTTATTTTTTAAAGAAAATAGTATATTATTTTCCATGTAATATATAGCTTCTTAAGGTACCATGGCGTGGAGGGGCATCTACCAACATGCAAAGTTTTTAGACTTAGTAACGATGGCGGTTACGTGGT
>JAQFXM010001942.1:0-28002 GCA_034693345.1 Entomobrya multifasciata
ATTCAAGGGGTGCTAAGGACTGAGGGGTGCTTACTAACAGGGGTGCTAAATAATAGGGGTGCTTAGAGGCAGGGGGTGCTTAAGGAAAGGGGTGCTAAAAGGAGGGGGTGCTAATAGGTTGGGGGTGCTAAGGAACATGGGGGTGTTAACTGGAAGGGGTGTTAAGGGCCGGCAAGGGCGAGATAATAATTATATATCTAGAAGCCACGACTAATAGGAGAAGAAATTGAAAAATGCGCTTGTATTTATTTACTTTTCGCCAACAGACAGCATATTTAACTAACAGACAAACAACGATTTGTGTTGAAGAAGACATGGCTGTTTGTAAGTTTTCCCAGATAAATAAAGTTATTAAATGTAATCACCGACCATCATTTACTATCTCCATCAATATATATTTTCCTTTTATTTTGTCAGCTGGAAATAATGACATTCATTTACGAATGTGCAATGTGTACAGTTTACATTGTGTAAAAATATAAAAAGATCTCCCTTCCCAGCTTAGCACTTGCATTTTATTTAAAATGCAAACAGAAAAGCATTTATTATTACATCCACTTGACACGGAAGACGTATTATCATTAAAGTGTTGTTATTGCATGTCATGAATTCATATGAATAATGGAATGCTATAAAAAATATCTGTAAAATGTATGTATATAGCGTGTAAAACGACGAACAAGCTCAATAGCTATACAGCCACAGCTACACACTCGGTAAAAGCCCGTACCATTCATCTTCTTCATTGGGTTGTTAAATGAATATTATACATACTTGACATTTGTTAGTTAGCAGGTTTTTACACTTTGCACATTTCATTTCAATGGAGGTGTTAGCTTAAGGAGAAGCTCATGCTGCTTTTTATCACCCTTTACCATCACAATAACAGTCATATAGCTGAGCCAATATCTGTTTTGAACATCTTGATTTGAAGTTTTAGCATGCATAGCAATAGCATTCCATTCCGTTTTTTTGTCGTTGTTAAAATAAGTAAACTAAACAACGTCGAATGCGAATGATTTTAGTACACAATTAGTGTTCACACTTTAGTCTGTAGATCAAAGTAAACTATACCGCATATTATTGAACATGAATGATAGATGTGACTAGTATTGAATTCGTGGCTTGTTGTTGGAAAAATATAAATTGCGAGATCACAAATAACAAACTGCAATGTATGAATTAAGCACTTAAGAAGTGAATGGCAGATTTAAAAATAAACAACTATTCTGTGGTTTGTTAAAAGTCTGCATTTTATTGCGTATTAATTGATGATGTTAAACATGACATGATGCCTACAGCCTACCGGTAAGTTTTGAGAGTATTGGAAAGAAAATATTATGTTGTATTTTCATAAGGAATTGGCTGAAAAATAAATTTTTATGCATACATGATAATTGTATATTGCTTAAATCAAATTTACTAGCCACCGCTTTGATAGGAATCATTTTTTTATGAATTCGTAAAACTTGATAAAACAGTGTAGTTTTTTGTCTCCAGTAAACCTAGTTATTTTCTTGTCGCTAACTGGATAATAGATTAAGGCAAATATAGATTAAAGCGGTTAGAGTGTAACAACAATATTTTAATGCATTCTTCCTGTTGGTCAGCAATACAAATACAAGCTTCATGCAATAATAGGGGAAATAATGGTCATGATTTTAATCGACATAAGTTCATGTAACTAGCAGACACGGGTAATATCACCTTCAAAAAAGAGATTGTGTAGAAAGAAAATAGGACGTTTGTTATGCCATGCCACAAAAGCATGTTTTCATGTCGTCTGCATACACACTTCCGTTTCAATTTTTATTTCAGCCACGTATTTGTATTAATGCATTAACAGCTAATCTGGCTTTTTAAAAACTAAAGTGGTGGATATAAGAAACAATAATATTATGAGAAACATGTTCGCTCGCAGTTTTTCATTAAAGCTTTTACAAACATACACTCCAACTTTTTAAGCGAGAGATTTTGTCGCTTAAAAAATGATTTTGTGTAACAAGGTAGGTTTTAGTTTTGTTTGTCTCTGTTTGAAAAGTCAATTTTATGAGTTTTAACAGGTACAAATGGAGCTACTTGAGTCCTCTCACTCTCATAATTTTTTTCACAAGTTTTTTTCTCCCCTTTGATTTAATTTTGTTAAAGTTACATGCAAGCTTATGCAAGTAATACGTATATAAGCGAGTGGAAATGTAGCCAACTTCTCTTTTTTCTATCCGTCACGTGCAACCGGCAACCAAACCAACTCACAACTCAAAAATTCAAAGTAAAAACGCAAAAAAGCAAGGTAAAAAAGAAAATTTATGATTACTAACACGGCGGCAGTGATGACATTGGTGAAGTTGGAAAAGTGGCTGGTTGGCTAGTTTCTGTAAAGTGGTAAATGGAAAAAATATAATCAAGAAAAGTTTTTCATGTGTAGCTGCATATAATAAGCTGTGTGAGTGTGTGAGGACGTGGATGACTATGTCGCTGCTAAAAAGCTTGGTTTACTCAAGCCACTGGAAATAAATAAAGTAAAAATTAATGTGTTTTTATGCATGAGTGTTTGCATACGAGTCTCGTTTACTTAATATTCTCTTTAGACAAAATGCGATACCAAGTTTTTTACTACGTTTTTTCTTAAATACTTTATTTCATTTTTATGTACGCATATTCTTTACATCCCTTTTTTTCTTCGTCGTCGTGCAGTAGACCAACGCATTACGGTTTTCGCTACTATTACACCCATAAACCTTATCGAGTGCATGTTGCATACTAAACTAAAAAGTTCTTGTATACATCAAGTCATTAGCGCAGGCAGTTCAGCTACCGGTTTCCTGTTACCTGAGTTCTCTTGAAAAATATGTTATTTTGCCTTTTTATGCTACTGAGTCTGTTCATATTTCTATATATGTTCAGTCCAGCTTTTTTCTTATATATTTATTTTATTGAAATTAATGTGGCTCATACATATGTTGTTGTCGTCTTCGTCGCCGCCACGCTATCCTATAAATAAGCATAATATGCCGGGTTGCATGTCAAGTCGAATTTTCCTATTTTTTCATTGAAATTCAACTGAGGATTCAAGAATATTTTTTAAGTGCTTAAACTCAAGACAGTAAGGAAAAGATGTACTTAACAAAAATTTATTGGTAAAAAATTACGCTTAAAAGTGTACAAGAAACAGTTAAAAAAAGTTTATGAATATTCATGAGCTTGTTTGGTAGTTGTTATTGCCGTTGCCGGTTAGCTTTTACCTTTCAATATACGACAGTACAATGTAATTACATTTAACTTCAGTATAAATGCTGGTTTTACGTGTACTAGTTTGAGACCAATAAAATCCGGAAATGGAGCAGTCCAACAAAGTAAATTTAAAAGAGACCCACCACACTTTCACATTACCATTTTACAACAACTTGAATTAAAACATTTCAAAATATGACTCAAACTTTCAGGAAATACTTATTCTTGCTTACCCGTGCAATGCACATGCACTGCTGTTGCTGTCATGAAAAAAGTTGCAGTAGGGCAAACCACAAAAACTTGATTATAATCTGAATGAAAAACGTTGGTCCAAGAACATTATGTACCAGCAGCAGTTTTCGTAATTTCCATCTGTTTCCTGTACAATAAAAATATATATTCTTACGGCACACTGTAGAACTTTTTAGTTTTCTTACAACAAAAGCAATGAATAAGTTTACCAAATGGTGAAAGTATTTTTCTTAAGTTTGTACAAATTTTTTGGACCATGATAGACAACTTTGATACTTTGTACTGAAGCAGTATAATTATCATACATAAAGTTTGCAGGCAACATTTTCATCTTTTATTGACTACTACAGTTTAATGAAGGTTCACATGTTTGTGTGAATATAAATACGTGTATAATGAATGGGTTTCGTGTCAAATCTATCCATATTAACAGGAGTAAATTAGCAAATGCCACATGTTGGTTAATAAAATAAAATCGGAAACAACCCAAGTCATTTAAGTATTTATGTAGTTTACGCGTATGCTGGTTTAGTCCAGTTTTTGCGTAAAGTATTTAAATGAAACATGAAACCTAATAAGCCCAGCAATAAAAGTTATATATTATGTTCATATCTACATAGGTATATATTAATGAATAGCTGCTGTGTAAAACTGAGTAGAAAAGCTTTAGAAAATGTGTCTTGTACTTGCCAAAACATATAATTATCCCTGACATGACTTATAGTAGGTATATAAGAAAGTGTGTAATTTAATGCACTATTCGCTGTCGACATGCCATGATTCATGTAGATTTACATTTAGAGGTTTAGGTGCACTAGTAATACAGAAGTTTTTAGAACTGTACCAAAAAAAACTAGTGCAAAAGTTCTTTATTATTATCATGTCATTTATTACTGGAGCCCCAGCAGTCTGGATCATTGTTGATAATTTGGAAAGATAATGAATGCAGTTGTTGTGACTTGGACTCGCGTGCCACTACCCTCACCAACACCAACTATACAGCCGGCTCATAATGAATGGCAAATAAAAATGGGTCTTATACTTTTGTACGTTACATGTACATGATAACTTTTTGGACTACTTGTTTATACATAAAAGCAAGAAAAACAGTTCTATTGTTGATACTTTTTTACGCAAGATAATAAGTGTCTGGGGATTTTCTGACAGACGGCTTGGCGATAATGGCTGTAACATCGTGTAAATATCATGTTTTGTCATCACATTGTTTTGTTTCATTTCCATTTTCGATAATGAAGTAGGCATACAAAGTTTCATGTATGTATGTATGAACAAAGAGTGCATAACATTCTTAGGGGAATACGAATAGAAATTGTGTTTTGGTATATTCCACCACACATTACACCACATCGCCAAATTAATGATTTTTATGGACAGATTACCACCACTGTAAGCATTTTATAGCTCATCTTGACATTTTTGTTTTGATAAACACTGAATAATTTTATAAAAGAGGGAGAAAAAAGCTATAAAAACATTTAAATAGCTTTTCTTGTTAAATATATTTAAGTAATTGCAATATCAATGACAGGGTGATGCGATTGAGTGAGAGTGAGTCTTAATGCGGGGATTTTTTATTTCGTTGCATTATCTTCCATTTGTGGCTTTCTCGGAATAAATGCAAGAATGACTTTTCGCTTTAATCAGACATTTACTACTTCTTGTCATCCATTTGCCTATTATGACTTTCCTTTTTGTGACATGATGGTAATGGCTCAAAGATACCAGCTAGCATACTTGTAATGTATGTACTTTAACAGAATTGTTGGACCGTGGATAAATGAAAATGAATGAACTCCAACAAACAACAGCTCCTCCATCATCGTCACCGTCCTATTTCGCAATGTGACGACCGCAACGAATCAGATATATTGCTTCAATTTTCTTCTTCTGAATTAATCTGACACATTGTAAATTGGTGGAAAGGTGCATTGTATGATTGTATGCATGGAGTATCACATGCAGTGTTAGCAACAATCTAATTCAGCCGCTGTCTTGTGAATGACGATGCATATTAGGGATGGTATCATCGTAAATACTGCCACATTCGGAAATTGGCCTTAATAATAGGAAACAAATTTTTAAGTTAGAGAATAATATGCAGTTGAGGTTTACTAACTAAAAGAACGAAAAAGTTGTAAAAGAAATTTACGTTTACGTATTTAAGCCAAGAATTACACAACCAGCATTTTTCGTAATAACTTAATATCAGGATGATTCTTATCGCGGAAATTGCTTTTTCCGATCTTCTTATCGTGCTTTCAACGCGCATGCATGGTATTATGATTTTTATGCAATTCTTTCCTAATTAGGGTTACAGAGTTTACCCGACATCTTGGCAAATAAATGCAGATGGTGGCTTCGGCTTATGTTTGTAGGAAGAATTAGGAGTTTACAATGACATGATATTTACATGATGCAACGAAATAATGAAGCGTGTGTGCTATGTTAGTGCGGCAGTGCCGGGCATGTTCTTGGTGCACGTTAACAGTTATAATGTACATATCTGAAGTATTACTATATTTTATCATGTTATTTGCTGGGATGTCGTGTATTTATTGAATCAAATTAATAGGAGAAAGTCAAGTTATTACAGACAAAACGCCATCAACAATTTGATTTAAAATGTATCCATCAAACAACTTTTTATTGAAGCAGTAAATGTAATTGTTTGTTTAGGTTTTCACCTTCCTGTCTGAAGTGGCAGTCTAAGCTAAAGTAACCGTCAAAGACAATTTCTACTTTTAAACTCAGCATTGTTCCAAAACTTCGAAGTTTCTTTTAAGCGCGTGTGCACTTGTTCAGTGCTGTGTACACTTCTAGTTCAGGATCATATTTCAAAACAGACTTCGGTCTAGCCTTCATAATTCTTATCTTCTTCAAAATCGTAACATGACATGTGGTATATTGTTACAAAAAAGATAAGCGATCTTTATCTTGAGGTTTAAAAGCAGTATATCTCAAAAATTATCTGCTGCTGTGTGCTGCATATTTTAACAAAATATTTTTTTGGTTTACCCACGAATATATACATGTCATGAATTGTTCGAGAAGCAAAGTCAAACCACTGTATTTGATCTCATCTCACTGCTTGGTTTTGTTTCGCATTTCTAAAGAATTTCGCTTTTCTAAAGATTTCTAGGCAATTTTGATGAAGTCTTTGTTTTGGAACAGGAAGGAAGGAAATGCAATTTATGAATTTTATGATTGATCATCTTGATTTATCGGCTCGAATCCAGCCTTCACATGTTCATAGTAAATGAGAATAAAAAGAGATTAAAATGTACCCACCTTAGAAAATATTTTAAAACACTTTTTTGGAAGAAGTGCTAATTGATATTTATTACCTGGCTACTTTCTTCCAAGTCTTTAATTTTGCAATACAACTCAACATATATACATATATAGAAGGAGGAATTTGATAGGATTTCATTTGCTTGCCAAGACTCAAGTTTCGTACTGAAATATTTCAAGTTGATGTTTGGTTTTAAATTCTTACCATGAGAGTTAATATAGGAAAGTGTGTTTTCGTACTTACAGCTTAAAGTTAAACTCTTACATTATTTTCATTTCATTAAATAATCCAATATTTGTTTTTTTTGTATCTGTCACTCAAGATTACAAACGAATTAGACATGATGTTTGTATGTTGTACAAAGGAATTTTCAATCAGTTTGTGTTACATGACACAAACTATTTACTTATTTTCCATCGTATTGACACTTCATTATTTACCTATTTACAAATACTCAATAGTTTATCACTCTACTAAATGGTGCGATAGAACCTATGACTTCCAAATCATCAAAAGCCCATTACTACTTGATATGGATTAAATTGAACTTGATAATAATCTTGTCATTAATTGGACTACTTATAGCATCAAGATAATAGCGAAGATGACGTGATTACCAAAATCAAGTTTCGCTTTATTTACTCAATCTCTACAATGTGTGCACACAAAGTTTGGATACAAATCTTCACAAGTCCTCAGGAAAGTTTTATAAAAAAAGTTAATACGCAGAACAAGTGAAGGAAAAAACTGGAAGTGAATAACAACTGGTGTGACTGAATTTATTTCATGTGGAGTGCTAATGATTGAAAGATGTGGTTGCATGATGAGAAGACCGGCAGTGAAACTGACAGCGACCTCAGTTCACCAGGCATGCATGATAATGATAAGATTGGAATGATCAAGAAACTAGATAGTGAAATCGTCTTATGAGTAATTGCATGCTACGCCTTACAGATATATTTTTTTCACTATCATCATCGCAAAACTATTATTCGTTCCGATTGATACATGACCAGACAATCAAGATAATTAGGGACCATCTCATTTTTCTTAAACAGCAGAAAAAAACAGCAGCAGAGATTGAAATTGAATGCATTGCATGGAGAGTCGATGACTTTGTGATGAGCCATGAACAATGTCATGCTTGCTTGCATTATACACAACTGATCAGCAAAATTGATTATTTTTTCGCTTGCAGTGCAGAGAAGAAAACGAAACTGGTATTCCCTTTTTTATAAAAAAATCCACCTGTCGTGAACAAAATTCCAGTTAGGAAGCAGAACCAATAGAACAAGAAGAATCAATCAATTATTCAACAGACCATATAAACATTTTTTTGTCTGAAGATTTAATAATTTTTGAATTTGTTTAATAATGACAATGTTTCTTATCCTCTTAACTTTGTTTTGATACAAAATACCGAATACAAAGTCAAACATGAAAACACGGATAGCAGACCATACAATAACTAGTTATTATATACAATTAATTTCCCTTAAAATATTTACATTACTTTACATTACTTTGACATTACTTTGTTTTCAACGCTTTTACTACTTTCACTGCTATTGTTAAGGTTGCTCCTGTCTATCTAAATATATTGCATTAATCTTGCCGATATTCGTGATCTTGATCATTTAATTGATGATTGGACATGTTTACTCAGTCTATTATAACGTGGTTATTATCCCAGATGTCTTGTTGGAAGATCCGAAAAACTGATAAAAACACAATTATTCCATTCCTTATCCAATCAAATGAAGTGGTAATATAATATGGCTCATTATATGTATTAGATTTTGACGAATAACTCATGTAACATGATAAATGTACAACCAGAACAAATTCCTACTTTCTTACTCGTTCGCCCCTGCTGTTAAGTGAATTCGTAGAGGTAGTAATCTAATGATTACTGATTACACTTGTTTAGCCTCAACATGTATTTATTTTAGAATTTAGTTTTTTTACGCGTGGAACAGGCAAGAAAACCAGCAACCAGCTATCAATGTGATGTCTGTTGATTGTTATTTTTTAAACATCTTATCGCCAAATCTTGCGAGGCTACTTTTTCTACAACTGGAATTTACGCGCATTTTTGTTGAATACAAAAAATAAGTCATTTTCAATTATTTATGCAAAGTGTTCAACCACAGGGTGTAATATTTTTTTCTGAAGCGGAGTTGGTTAGATATTCATTTAAGCTTGTAGTTAAAATCTTTTTTTTTTAAATTCTACATAAAAGATGCTCAAAGTGTTATGCCCTGCAGACTAAATGGTCAAGATGTTACAGAAGGTGCAAAAAATATAAAGTGAAGGAGAATGAACACTTTACAAACATCTTATTTGTCAACATTATTTCACTGTCATTTTTGAAACCGTCCAAAAAAGCCTGAAGTAAAGAAGTTTTAAAGAAAAGATGCCCATTTTTTATTTCAGAGTCTGCTAATGATTCGCTTGGAATTCGCACAAGCAAAAAAACCTTTTTGTTCTTGTTTTTCTTTCAAGAAATCATGTTTTTTGTTGCTTTTCATGTCGAAGGAATTTTTGTTTGGATATTCATGAAGTCAATATCCCATCAAATCGGCATCTTTTGTAAAAGAGATGGCTGAAATACATTCGTACGTGGTCTGATCAAATCTTCATTGTCACAATATGAATTGAATTTTTCAATCCAAAGTATTAATATGTTCTGCATTCCTGAATTTATCCATTCTTGGCCAAATGGAAAACTTGGAGTTTGCTCGGATTTGGTGTTGCTGATCTTAATGTTTTCACTGACAATCAACACCGCAGCTCCGATATACTACTGCCTTTGATAAAGTATAGAAATATTATTTAATCTTTTTACTAAGATAGGTACTTTCATAACATCACCCTCCATAATATCCAAATCCCTATCACACTTCATCAAATCATTCTTTTGACGAGTTCTTTTCATACCTCTTCACTGACTTCCAAATCGATACGTTATGTAAGAATAATATTATTGCATGCACATATTATGACACTACTGATTCTATTTCTAAAACGAAATGATAAAATATACTGAGTTGAACTACTTCAGGTTTTTTATGGCAAGATTTGGAGTAGTTATTTAATGCATGAATATTACATACACGACAACCGAAACGAACAAGATAAAACAGCAGCAGCATATCTCAAGCATTTTTTGTCAGATCTTTTGAATTCGTTTCGTCGTCGCTGCTTCTGCCTGTTTTCGGATGATATGCTAGAAAGGAGAAGGAATATGCGTGAATGGTAAAAAAGGTTTTCTTGTGATATGAGATTGTGTCTGTAAGGAAGCTGAATTTTTTGCTCTTATTATTCCTGCCGTCTTGAATAAATGTTTCTCTTGTCGTTGTCAGCTGCATTGAAAGACAGCGATATGACACGAACTACTACGTGCAAGCAAGTACACACAGCAAAGCAATGTTGAGAGAAATTCTTCTTGCACCTGCAATCAATAATTTTTATGCTGGCATAACTTAGTTAAGCGTATAAAGTTATTGTATAGGTGCTATACAACTATACACGAACGACGGGGAAAAAGATGATGATAGCAACAAACGCGAATGAGAGCATGACGGTCGATGGATTGGTGATTATATGCACCTTTAAGTATGCATCACGAAGAAAATGGAATATGATGAAATGGGATCACTGTAAAAAAAACTCTTTTTTCTCTTGTCTTGAAAGATGATCAGATCAGAATCGATATTATGTGTTTAGGAATGAATTCCATTATATCATAGCATCAGCATAGCATTAACCAAAATGGAATTGGAAAAATTGAGTGAAAACCTTTTGTCGTGATTAAAGCACGCACTCAAGTGTGCAATACCAAAATCAAGCAGACTTGCCAACTAAAAAAGATGTACATTTTTAGAAGAAAAAATCCTTTTAAAGTGCATATAATACTTTCACGAGCCGACAAAAATTCAATATGTAATAAACTTACAATACTTTTCCCATTTTGTTTTTCTGCTTTTTTGGTTCATTATTTGAAAAATGCTGATGCTGGTTGAATCACCTCAACTCTTTTTTGTGAGGTGAGCTGCGCAGCAATGAGTGAATGCGAAAAACGAAGTAATAACATTTGTTCTTATTATCTCACCCTTTAATGTGAGTATAGAGTAAACAAGGTTTGTACAAAAAAGCCATCATGTAGATGTAATATTATATGTTTTTAAAAAAATTCTCGTGAATATTCTTGGTTCGACGACTGACTGGTCTCTGGACGTGGACGACTACCTGTCGAACACGATCATATCTTTGAAAGTCATATATTCCACTTTGAAATCAAGTAAAATACATGTTCTTCTGAGAAAAAAGCCGTAAGTGAATTTATGATGGCATGTATTGTGTGATGTTTTAATGATGCGCAGGAAGATGAAAAGGATGATGAAGAAAGTTGATTGCAAAAAGTGTTGTTTGTTTTGTACTACAAGTCGTGATTCTTGGATTACCAACAAATTCATTTAAAGTATGTAAAGTTGAATTTGTGGTTGCTCTTGAACTTGAACGTGGCCGTGAAAAATGTCGCTCTTTCACATAATGTGTACCATAAGTCGTGGTTCGTTCGTGGTGAAGAATTTCGAATCCGTGTTGTTTGATGATAAAAATGTCTCGAGTCCCAGAAAAATAATTACCATAAATTTAAAGAGATTTACCTCAAAATCACCTCTCATTGCTTAAAATTGCAATTGACAGGAAAATTAAGGATGCCCAGTAGTGTCCTATTTCAGATACAGAAAAAGACAGCAACTATTCCTTTTATTTAAGCACTTGACGAAAGCAATTAGGTTTGTAAGTTTCTAAGTTTATTTTTCTTGAAAAAGAAATGACATGAAAAGTGGCCGATTTCATGTGCATGCATCGTAGAAATTATGTCTATCTATTATGTTAATAAAGATGCAATTTTAGCAAGGCTAAGTACTTATTTGACTTGTATGTTAGTTAAAAATAATTTCAGTTCATATTTCTTTGAAACCATTATCCATTATCACGAATCTGGTGATGGGTGAGAAATCGAACATGTTCTTGAACTGGAGTGATATAATCAAATTCTTTTCAACTTCACAATCATTCTTCTCTACTCTAAACTTTATTCATGCAAAATGATCTATCTGTTGTACAAATTGTGCTTGGTCGTGAGAAATAAGTTATCATCGCTTCTACCTGTCAACTATATTTCTTTGTTTGATATTTCGTTGTATTTATGACGAATTCAAAATTATTTTTTCACCCTAAAAAAATCCTGACTATGAACTAGACAATTCTCAAATTGACACAACTTTTATTACTTAAGTCGTTTCACTTATAATACTTCACTATTTGTGTCATTACAAACGCGGTTTTTTATGATTTTATGTGGGCAATTCACATTTTACGATCAGGTTGAGAAGTGGTGATAACATTTTTTTAAATGTAAAAATCAAAATGCTAATTGTAAGTGTGACTGCTAATCTTGCCTAAATTAATGATGATGTTAAGGCTAAGTAATGACCAAGTTAACTTGATTTACTATATCAATTCTGACTTACAAATTACAAATACGAAGATACGTAACGTAGCTGGTGTTTCTAATTGGTACATCGAATAGATGCATTTCATATATATGTATTTTAGGTATGTACTTTATTTCTGACGCGAATGCGGATGTTCAAGATGAACGAGATGGCAAAAATTAAAATAATTTGCAAAGGGCAACACATGATAGTGCACAATACAAAGTTTCAGCATTGTACTGTCGTCAGTGACCAGTCCATCTAATTTATTATTACCTAAACAATTCATCTGCATTTAATATTTATTATCATGATGATGGCACGATTAATAGAGCAAAATTACTTATAATGTGAGATGGCTCGAAAAACAATGGGACATTTAATGTACTAGTTTGTTTCGTTGACTTACGCTTCATGTTTAGCTGCCAGTAAACTCGTAATAATTTAAGAGCCCAAATGACGACTGTATATGTACAGATTGCACAGATATGTAGTTGTGCCTTGTAATAATATAAATCTCATCAACATCATAACAATGAACAACGCTTTATTTGGTTTTTGAGTTGCTCCTTTTATGATAATGAAAAAAACTCTTCAGCGGAGCCAAAAAAGAATTAATCAAGATTCATGAGCGAAAAAACAAGAATGCATACTACGATCATCATCACATCACCATCAGCGTCGCATCTTCGCATGACGATGATATTGATGATGATCATGTTCTAGAACTCATACAAAACAAATCCATATTAAGGATGTCCTATCGATGTGTGAGATTATGCAGGTTTTTTTTCTCTCCAAGAGGAAATACATGAAACAGCAGCCTTCTGGCTGTTTTGCTGAGATTGAGATTACTTTACATTCAAATTATTCGTTGGACATTCTTCAAAACTTTTTTTTCAAATCATAGTTTCTTTTTACATCTTCTAATGTGCAAATCACTCCACACAGCACAAACGTAATAATATGTCATGATGATGATCATCATCGTCTTGTTCAATGTCCTTACATTTTTTAATATCAAATCCATTAGGATATTTATATAACATGCAGCATTCCAAGTTGTCTACTCTCGGCTTGTGCATAACTCATCAAGATAATAACGTGTTTATAATATGAAAAATACCTTTTCCATTTTGATTCCTAAGTACACAGTATAATAATATGAATGGGATATTATGAATGCTGAATAAAATTATGTGTTTGTACTTTTACGATTATTATTCTATCTCTCTCTTTCATTCCATCATCCTCCATACGAAATATTTTTCATTTTTCTTTTGGCAAGGCATCATATACTAGTGTAGCGCAGACATGAAAAATCTTAATGGCTAATATGTTCAAAAGTCATGATAAGTATGATGTATTGTTTGTGTATACACACTTTACAAACAAGTGTATTCTCTTTCATTTCACATTTTTTCTATCTTATTGTTTTATCGTCTGAGATGTCCATTTCGTTTCAAGTTTTTTTTTCATTGCCCGTCCAGTTTTCTCCGAGAGCCAAGAGTGTAGCATTTGTTTTTATTTTATGATGAATAAAATGAGCTCGCTGTGCAAACGATTATTATAATGTGAAAAGGAGAGTGTACACTGAGAAGAATAAAATTACGTTTCACTTCACCTTCAAGAACAATAAGCTAAAAACAAGCCGATGCGATATGTGATGATCATGATGACGAATGGTGGTAATTGTGAGGATTTTTCTTTGCCAAGTATCATACATACTTTGCTTGTTTTGGATTGATATGTGTTGGTAATAATTTTCTTTGGGATGGGGAAAATGACGAGTCTGGGATAAAATAAAAATAATATTCGTTTTGACTTACCTTGACTTTTGCCTAATTCGAGCAAGTGAATATATGCATGTATGTATATTTGAAAGAAAGAAAGAAAGGTGAACCGCTTCAGTCTAGTCATCATACAATATCCATAAATAAAAAGGTGGTGGTGTGTGTATCAAAGTCTTTTGATCATTATTATTATTATGCTCCGTTCTGTGTAACTTTTCTTAGATGGATTGATGCTGGATTGTTGTGCAAATAGTTGTAAATATATGTACATAACTTAATGTATTTCATTTTTATTTTGATGTGCCATATATTTCTTCTTAATAAAATGGATAATATATAATAATAATGTTGTTGTGAACTAATGCACATCATGTAATATATACAAAGTACACAAAGCAAGTTTTTATCAAGATTTTTCCAGCGTACATTTAGACAAGACGCAAAAAAATCTTACTTGTATATCATCAAGTAGATGAAGACAAGACAGAATCAAGCTTTTACATAATATGCATTTGGCTTTCGGTTCTCTCTTTCTTCCATTCTTTTTTAACAAATAAAACATGCATGCACGAAAATAAACGGCTTTTGCATCAAGAGAAAAAAACTGCTGAGTACAGGTGGGTGGTCATCATCTTCATTGAAACCAGAGAGTTTAGCATGCTCAAATACAACTTTTTATCCAGCACAAAAAATACATGTGTGTGTGCGTGCACTGAATCGAGTACCTTTTTTAAAAAAAAGTAAAAGGAATGATGAGCATTGAACAGAACATAAAAACTTGTTATTATGTAGATTATTTTTCTCTTTTTACGAGTGAACAATTTTTCTTTTAAACTTTGCACTTTGTTATTCATGTTTGTCTTTAGTCTAAAAAACGTTGCAGTTTTCGTTGCAACAATCATCATTTAATATTATTTATGCATGCATTCTCGTGTTCCCTGTTTTCAAAGATCTGATATCGACTTACTATAGCCAGCATCGTATCATCAATTTGACAACGAAATTGAAAGGAACATAAAATGTAACAAAATGTAGTGCTGTTAATTGCCTATGAAGATGATCATATTATACTCACGTAAAATAGGTTTGTGGTCCAGTGAAAATATGCGGTAATGTAGAAAAAATACACATTTTTTACCTACCACCTACCTACCTAAATTACTGAGAAGAGAAAATAATGGGTAGAAAGGAAATCAGGATTTGTAACTTGAACTGAAAAACAAGTCTATTACATTTTAATCCACCTGCTTAATCTTCATCATGAACATGATCTCATGAGTCATGAAAATATACATACCTGAGCAAAAGTGCTGGTAAAATAATATGTGAGTGCTATTTCCTCAGACAAAATAGTAATAACAAGACACTCTAAACAACCAAGCAGGTAAAAAAGGTACTAAAAGTATATTGTCTTGTCACAAACAGAACTTGAGTATGGAGTCATAATAATGACAGCTGCAAGCAATATGTATTTTTCTAAAGAAAATAAAACTTGCGCAAGTTAAAGTAATGGATGACTGACTTAATAGAGCATTTTTAAACCATAAAAATACGAAATGCATGAAAAATATAAAATGCATACAATCTAAATATAAAAATGTGGTTTGATGTAATAACAGCAAAGTGAGTGTACCGTGTACCTACGGTTTACCAGTATTGTAGCGTAATTGTCGTCGTGAGTCCTGAAATGGAAGTAATAATGGTGATGCATGATGATATTACCTGGATTTTGATGATCGTCAATTTCATCATGATTATGATTTAGTGCGACTGCATTTGGTTTTAGAGTTTTTTATCTTTGAAAGTAATTTTTACTTGCTTGATGTGTTGTTCCTTTTAATAAAATTCAAACTAAAGTGAAATACAATATGCTGCTTGTGCGACGCAATGTGATACGGGCACCTGTGATGATGGTAATAATGAACCATCTTGTCACAAAACAGGCGACTTGTTTTGTTTGTATGAATATTAAATGCAGAGCCACCAATTTAATCTGTTCAACAGTATGCATCTTTGAAAAGATTTATGACATTTTCAAAAAGACTGATAATCATAAAAAGAAAGGAGTTGTTGAATGAGACAAAAAATTTGTATGCATGTGTGTTTATTTAGCATGACAAGACATGTAAGTATTTATTGCATATTCTTTAATATCTTCATGAATAATGTACTGGCAACTGGTGGGCATTATGTGGTCGTCTTTTGAGTCCGTTTCGTTGCAATGAGTGTCAAAATATTTTTCTTGGAGAAAAAAACTGAGAATAAGAAATGCAAAAAATGTGAAGCCTTTAATAAAACGAAATATACACTAAATTGTTTCAAATCATCAAGCATTTAATAACGAAGGATTTTTTATATTAGAATACTCATTCTTTTTCTTTTTACCAAAATTTGTCATTTCAAAATGGTAAGATGCCAACAAATATAGAAAATACAAAAATAAGATGAAATGTTTTGTTGGTTTGCTGGAAAAGCATAGCGAATGTGTTTGCCGAGTTAATTGATGGGGTTATGAACATGTTGGCTTGTTGAACCGTGTCAAAAACACTCCAGACACTTCGAAGGAGATAAATTACACTTGAATGTAAAAAATACTGTACTGAAAAGATTACACTTTGGTAATTTTCCTGGAAAACGACATCAACATGCGCAAAAAAGGCCGGTTTTATGAAGTTTTATGAGCAGAAGAGTATAATCGTTACCACCACCCTCAAAAAAGATCCTGTTGACGATGATGATGATGAGTAATGTACACATTTTTCTTTGCTTAATGTTCAGCAGAGAAATTTAAATCTAATTTTTTTCTCTGTAAAAACAATTTTTTTCAAAGGATTAGGCTAATATTGTTGTTTTTGTTATAAGTATGGGTGGACGAACTGACATATTAAAGAAGGCAGTACGGAACGTAATCACTATCACCTGAAGAGCTAAACTAAAAAATGTTTTTTAGAAAGAAAGAGGGATGATGTTGGTGTTTATGCTGAGCTCAGCAAGTATAATGATGTTGATGGTAGTGGAGGCGAGGTGATCATCATACAGTTCGTTCATTATGAAGAGACAAGGCTCTAAATATGGTTCTCGATGTACTTATTGAAGATCCTGATTTCTGGAGCGGTGTTTTGAACATCTAGTCTGTTTCACTTGAAAATGCTAAATTTGCATAATTAGGTTTACTTTCTTGAAAAGGTGTAGCCTTGAATGGGGTATTATGGTGGTATGTTTTAGAGTAAAATAGTAAATGAAATGTGGTAAAATGGTATTGCAACCTGTAATTTTGAAAAAGAACAACCACTCGACTTCTTCTCGTCATCATCATCAACTTAAATGGCATACACATCATCATCATTACTGTGCTGTTGTGTGGTGAAGTAAAATAGGTAATAAAAGTAGCATACTTCTTGCACAAAAATGAGCTATTGAAATAAGTGTTTTGACGGAGGTTGGGTGAAATAAGTCTGTGTAGATGAACAAAAAGTTCAATGGCTCAAAACAGTAAAAAAAAGCTAACGATTTGAATCTGGTTTGTGTCTACATGTGATGTAATGTTATTTCTTCAAGTATTTTTTCGTCTTTTGGCTTCAAGTGATCTTTCATGACATTGATGTAAATTGATAATGAAGGGTTTCACCTTTTTGTGCAAATTAATGGATGTCTTCTTGATGATTATGTGATGAAGATGAAGAAAGGGGAAAATCTTTAGAGGCGATATATGAACACTTTAAAAATCAAGTAGAAAGAAAGAATTCAATACTTTTAAAGGTCATAACTGCATCTTGCGCTAAGACGGTCGTCGATGAGATGTCGTATTTTCTACGCACTGGATGATATGTGAAGTTTAGATGTAGACTAGTTGGATTTCATTTTTTATTACAGTGTCATGTCTAAAACGTCATAAAATAATGTTTTTTCTTTTCTTTTTATCTTTCAGTCCGAGTGACACCAAGATACGTAATTTGGATGAACTAAAGAATTACATTGGATCTGATGGAACGTGCAAGTGTGGGCTTAGTTGCCCACTTCGTTTGGAAATTGCTTTCAGCTTTGATCCAAAGGTATGTTCAAATTTTGTATAGCGAATGTAATACCAAGTAAAATATTTATGTTGTGCGTATGTTACATTACACATGTAACTTAAAAGAGATGTTTATGCATGCATAATTATATAAGCATTATCATTTACCGTGACGCTGTGGTGCAAGTAAAAATGTCATCTACGCGTCTAGATATTCATGTTTTTATACTCGTGACACAAGTCTCATTATCATAACCTAATGTCTTTCACTCCCTCATTAGGTGACAAATATGACTGCCGAGGATGAAAAGGAAAATTTGGCTTCACTTCACGCTGCTTCTGTTACTGGTGGTAGTACTAATGGAGGAGGAAGAAATGGTTCCTCTGCATCGACATCAACATCATCATCTTCCTCCTCCACATCCTCATCGTCGTCATCATCATCAAACGCTGTCGCCGGTGTAGAGTCAGACACAAGACTGTTGTGCAATCACAAGAGAAAAATTCCCAAAGCGGAGGACTCACCTCTCATTTCCTCAACAAGGGATGATCTCGGTAAGTGAGAAAGGAAAAGACAAAAATTATGTTATTTCCTCGCTTTTTACCCTTTTCCTCCAATTTTATTATGTGACTCTTTGACAAGCATAGCGTTTTGCTGACAGCAGCAGTGCGAGCTATTTACGTTTAAAAAGGTTATTTCCTTTACGCCAAAAAGTCTTCATATTTTTTAACATGGTTTTCATGTTGAAGCATCATTGTGCGCACTATTACTAATCATCATCTTCCGAAGAAAATCATGTAATCCCTGCAGTGAAATAGAAATGTCAGCGTGTTAAGGATATTTTTTAAAAACATCTTCTACATTTACAACATGAATTTTTAACCATGTCTGATTAGTTTGTGTATTATCTAAAAGTAACAGACAGCATAGCAGCAGAACAAACTTTTTGAATAGGTTCCTCTCTATTCTTAACATAAATACACAAAGGGAAAAAGTGTTGTGTGCATGTCAGTCGGCATTTTTACGAGCAAATTAGGAGAAGCGTTCAGACACGTTAAAAATAATAATAGCAAAACCTTTAAGACGAAGACTGACTCATAATATAACAATAATAAAATAACAGTCTTCTTTACTATTTCTCTACATCTCACAGAAACAGGGGAAAAAGGCACTCACTCAATAATTTTACTTTGATGGTAAATAATAATGATTGTTGTTGTTATGTTTTGTGTGTGTACGTGTTTGCTCAAATATTGTTTCATGCTTGTTAACCTTTCATATAAACTATCACTACAAAAATACCACCACACAGGAAATTATGAAAGAACAAAACTGAACACTAAAAAAGATATATATTTATGCTCCATGATATACTCTCAACTCTCTGAACACTATGCTATATTATTAGTCAAACGGAAGAAAATAGCAATTTACCATTATAAATTTGTTTAGCAGCAGTTGTTGTTGATGTTGATACACAAAGGTACTCAAATTCAAGTTTTTACTGTGATATGTCCATGTATGTGTATATGCACTCCAGTTAAACAAATAATATTAATGTTCATTCGTTAGTCACCAGTAAAGCATATTAAAAGTTTGTGTAATGTGCCTAAAAAAGAACAGCAGTCAAGTCAAGTCAGCACAAAACTCTTCTTTTTTTGTCTGTTCATGGTTCATGTAATAAATGAGAAAAGGTGAATAGGCGGATGCTTGAAATTAGTGACAGGAGAATTTATACGAGCTGTGCTTCAAATTAGTCTTCATCTCTCCTTCTCTCTCACACTCAAGCTTACTCCCAAAGTCGCGCACACAGAATTACAGAGAGTTGAGAATCGAGGATAAGAAAATAAGAAGCGAGAAGGTTATTAAATCGCCCATTTCCTTTTTTAGTTTTTCCAGTTTTAACTTCTACCTACCTAATGTTTTTTTTGTATGATGTGATGAGCTGCAACAATATATTTTGTAATAATTTCATCGCAGTTTTAGAAGTCAGAACGCCTTTTTTCGTAGAGGTTCACGTCAAGAAGGGCAAAGAAAATTTTAGAATGAGACGAAGATCACCACATGAACACATTTATGAACATGATGATGATCGTCACCACACAGTCATCTTCTGTCTTCCATCGTGGTGATGATGATGATGGGCAGAGTAGAACATCCTTATATTAATACGCTTATTGCACATTAAAAAAAACATACAATTGTATAAAAAAGGGTTTTATGTATACCTGATACATTTGAAATGCTATTCGTAGGTGTTGTGCGCACACATAAACAAGTCATTGGAAAGCGACGACTTGCTGTGAGTTCTAACAATTTAGAAAGAGAAAAAAGACATTTGGTAAGCGGTCTTCTGGAGGAAAGAAAGATTCTTCTCTTTAGTTCAATGTTGCGCTGGTCTGGTTTACTGACTGAAGTTTTATCAATATCAACAGCAGTTCATCATCGTCAAGTTTTACATCAACAGAAGTGATGCTTCCTTTGAGAGAGTACACATGTATAAATGTGTATCATCAAATCATCCACATTACCACCATATTTTTTACAACAGCTCGGCAACCGAGTTTTTTTAGAGAAGGTCTCTAGTAACAGATATGTAGGGTGGGAGTGTATCAAAACTGATAATGAAGGGCTCACCGTCTCATCGTCACACATTTTTTCAAAAGGCTCACTGACCTTCAAATATTAAATTATTAACCACATTTGTTCACTGACGACCGGGTATACTTATCCCCTTCAATCTTTTATGACGATATGATGAGAAAGTAAAGCTTTAAATTCATATTTTAAGCTTAGTTGATAATTTTACACAAAATGATGAGAGAGAGAGAGCAACATAACAGCAGAGGCTCGCTTGCTCAACTCACTTAAGCTCATCAAACTCGACAGACAGACGGGAAACAAGGGGAAGAGATAATAGATTAGTTAAGTAACTTTACGCAACATTCAAGTAAAAAAAGTTACCTTATTTTTGAGAGAATGATATGGAGGGCTTAATAATGTTGATGTTCCAAATTACCGGAGCGGAGTGCCTCTGGCTACTGACTTGGCTACAATCTACAATGTTGGTCGACAGAGTTTTAGAAATATCAAACAAAAAAGGAAAGAAAAATAAATACCCATGCATTAGTCAGAGAGATATACTCGTTGTCCGTTGTGGCAAAGCATGTGTATATTATTTTACGCGAGATAAATGAGTACCTTTCACAACTCCAAAAATTGATTCTTTTCCTTTTTATGAATTTACTTAATCCATTACAATTTTTCTCCCAAGCTCTCTTTATCAATTTGATAGCAATGAGAAATTTTCTACTTTTTGTGCAAGAAAACGTATTCACATTGCATTATAAGATGATTATTATAAAAAGATGTCCTCTGCACAAAATATAATAGGAAAGGTGTTCGTTACATCAATTACTCAGATAAAAAGTGTAGTAGCGTATTTTACTGAAAAAATTGAGCTACATTTCATAAATTTATCACTTGTTATTTATACTACAACAAGTTTAATATTTTTCTGCTATTGCGATAATAGAGATAAAAGTATTTGCCTGTCTCTGGAAAAAAGCTGTCACTAATGAGCTTGTCCAAAAAGAATGCATTTGCTTCTCATACATTCTCTGAGCCACACATGACATGGCATGTTTCTCCTCATGACGGTGATGTTGATGATGACAGAAACCAGAGATCGTGCATAATGATACTGTAATGTAATGTGTAGTAAAAAGGCAGCATTATCACGTAAAACAAGACTCATACATACAAACTATTGTTAGTTAGAATACATGCTACAATTATTATATTATATTAAATTACTTTGTTGGAAAAAAGGATTTATTTCGTGTTTTTCTCACTACGACTTACATGCTACTTTGTTACTTTTCTCCGTTCCAGATTCTAATTTTATAAAAAAATACTTTTTCTCTGTTACACTTGGCTGCTCACTGATCATGCCTTGCTTTTGTTCTTCTCCTTTTTTATTCTGGATTTTTAATTAGTGTTTTTGGCATTTTACATGACAAAGGAAAATCTATGTGTATGCATTACATTGAGTACAAAAGGACTACATTGTTCTCCATAAAATGCGTAATAAAAATATTATGAAATACCCTTCGTTTAAGCTGGCTAATGACTACGAACGAACTTTTGGCTGATGAGAACGAACGAAAACGTAATCACTAGACATGATATGATACGAGAGAGTGTTCTCTTATTTTACTGGGGATAAAAAAAATGAAATAAAATTTTCTCTGAAAAGCTAAAGCTCACTTTATGCTACATTAACATGGCATTATTCACGATTATCAAGATTACTTACAATAGTAATAGATAGAGTTAATAAGCCTGATGCAATGAATGTTGCATCACATCATGTATTTCTACCCGTCTAACTAATTTCTTTATGATTGTATTGTTTGTGCCTTATTATTTCAAGGTACTCATAGGAATATGTATACCGTGTGACGTGTCGGTGAGATAGACAAACATGATAATGATGATATCGTTATATTCTGAAGTTTCATTTCCTTGCATTAATCCCATCTCTGTTTTTAAAACTAGGCAGGCAGCAGATCTGTACCTGTACCCGAATTTTCTAACTGCCTTATGTCCCCTTTACAAACATCAAACATGCTGTTAAACTGCTCATATTAGAAAAGATTACTTATTTCATTGTGAGCAAACACAAGATCTTTTCTGGTCATGTTTAACAAGAAAATGAAACAACGGGACAAGTTCTCACCCACCCCAGGTTTTAATTTTATCTTCTATTGTTCAATATGCTAAATGTGTTACTTTTCCAGTCATAACAAAGTTAAGTTGGGTAATACATTTTTGGTGTTTTGTTGGTATGAGGAAGAAACGATGTATCACGATCATCATGATAATAATGATGATGACCCTTTCTGGAAGAAGTTTTTTAAAAAGAATCGCAGCATGAATGTGAACATCTAACATCATCATCTTCTTAAAAAGTCATAATGTGCGTGTGTCCATTCTATTCTCCCTCATGAGATTAAGGAGCTAATAGTGTGGAATTTGTGATGTGAGCATACACGCATTACATACACATATACGCTTTGTTATCTTATTGTTTGTGGTTAATAATTACGCTCCATTGTATATTGTTTTTCATGTATATATGTACATCTTTTGTACATCTATCTATAAAACATTGCATGCAAGCAGACAATGAGTGAATAAGATGCGCGAGGTTAAAAGCGATTTTAAGAGGTAACCTTTCCCCTTTCGCCCTTCAGGGCTTCTAGCGATAGTGTAACTTTTTTCTTCTTGAAATTTGAAATATGTAATAATAATATTCAGTATACATCGTTTTTTTACACGTTCAGTTATCCTGAGCAAAAAAAGTTCATTGTACAAGACGTAACATCACATTACCATCATGTATCCTCACTCCACCAATATCTTTGTCTATTATTAAAATTTGAAAGCCTGTGTTAGGCTAATATCCATTCAGATTTAACAATTCTATCGAGAGCCTTTTTTCAGCCGTGAGCATTTTGTCTGATAATTTGATGTGATGGAGTCATGATGTAATTTCAATTCTTGTTGGGATGTATCCTTTTCGTCTGTACAGTTCAAAGAGTATATACATATACCTGAGTGAGAGAGTAAGTGAAGACTGAAGACCCAAGAGAGATTTTAAATTTAGACATGGGTCCATGAACGTGACATAGATTGCTCGCTATTAACAAAAATGCCTTTCATGGTGAATTAAGTTCGTATCAACATTTGAAGTTGGAGGAAGATTGAAAAAATTATTTTTTTACATGATGATTATGGTATAACTATAATCCAATATGTTATCGATAATTCGATCGCATACACGTACATACATATATTTCCTTCCTTAGATATTGAATTACATTATAAAACTATTTAATGAGATGAATATATATGTATTTTTTTAAATCTAACAGCATTTTGTAGAGAATGTAGGGTGCATACTTAAGTAGACAGGATTTCGTTAAGTTACGTAGGATTTTTTCGTTAGGACCTCCGGTCGTGAATTCGGAGAAGTCAAACAAAAAACAGAGGAAAACAAAAAGTTTCAATAAATTCTATTACGTATTGGAACATTCGAAGAAATTCCTTTTCGAAGAAGACACCTAATTCAAAAGACATCTGTCATGGACGCAGTCGGCTACCACATGATATTCTTACATTTAATGCCTTCAGCAATCATGTATTTAAGTCCACTCTCATGGTCAGAACATGGCTTTTAACTATTCATCTTGCATACTTCACTGTTTTCATTTCTATTTTACACCATTTTGACTCTACTGCATACTTTTGGACTGTTAAGGTAATCTTTAAGTATCAAATAGATTGAGTGGTGCTTATACAGTATATTTTCCGCTTCATTACAGCAGTTATATATGATAATCATGTTTAGAGTCTTGGAGAGACCGAGAATGTATATTCTGCCTAGGGTAAGGACAAGAATAAAAATTTGTGCAATTTAGACATGATGCAGTGCTGCATCTAGAATTAGTCTGATGCAGCGTTCATGGATTGTTGTAATCAAGTTTTAAATTTTGAGAAACGCCTGCAGCTTAGCGAGAAACTTTTAAAATTGTTTTCTGCTTGTAAGTTTTTGTTTTAAAGTTGAGGAGATATTTCTCTTAAATACTTTTTTGTTTTTAAGTGTGCTATGCTGCTACAATGCAGTCTTGAGTGATTTCCCCAAGCTATTTTTCTGTCTTTTTTTCTTTGAGAAGTAGTCTTGTGTGCCTTACGTATAAAGTGTGCATAGTATCATTTGTCAGTGCATCGTAGGAGTGCACAGTAGTGGCAAACGTTTTTTCATTTGGCATGCCTGTCAGTGACTGACTCAAGGAAATTATGGGATCAATACTTAGCTTCTCCATTATCTTTAAACTGGATCTACTAAACATACAAGTACAAAAGTTGTAGCTTATAAATTGACAATGCATTCAAAGTTGGTTCTTTCCTTTTGTAACTTTATATTTATCTGTTGCTCCTGGCTCTTACAACTTTAACGTCAAATTGCCTGTACTCCTTCTTCCTTTGAATTCTACTCATCTTCTAGCAACAGCACCAACAATAGCAAAATTTCATCATCCTCGTCGCGTCTTCTTAAAATGAAAATGCTTTTGATAAATCAACAACTCAACTCAATGCTTTCTCAACGAAAATGAAAGTTGTGATGATTACTAAAAGGTATGATCAAGTATAAAATAACTTAACTAAAAGAGGAAGAAAAAATAAGCGTGGAGCGATCAGAAGTGAGAAGTATAAGTAGAATGACAAGAAGGAAGGGGAGAACTTAATTTATCTCAAAGTTTGATCGGAATTACTTACAAAAAAGTTATTACTGTATTCTTAATTACTACTCGATTAATTACTTCACAAAAGAAGAAGCTACAGACAGAACAGAATGAAAAAAGTTTCTGAGTCTTAGCTTCTCAAATTTGTTTTAGAGGTCTTGAATCATCTTAATAGTTTTGCTCCGGCACACTGATAATTACAAGCGATGATACACTGAACTGAAGAAAAGAAAACTTTTTTCTTTCCTTTTCTTTATTACCATCAACTAACTCATCTTTATGTATACTAATGAAGAAGGCGAGATGGGGGAACAGTGAGCAGTGTCAGCAAGCTGTCTTGTAAGTTTCAACTTAATTAATCAGGAAATCTGCTTCGAAAACTGCTTACTCTTCTCATCATCATCATTCTTATCCATGATGAACGACATTTCAATTCATTCCCTCTTGGGCAATACATGCCAAGCCTACCCACTGGCACTAACTACTGCTGTTTGTGTTGTTACACTGTTTTCACTGTCAGCGATGTGATGAGTAAGTTGTGTAGTAATAGAAGAGTAGTAAAAAAGTAATCCTTATCATCGTAAACAAAACGATGCAATATAATAGCAATAATAATTACAGAGAAACAAATAAAAGGGAAAGGGAAACTAAAATGAGGGGAAAATCTCTCTGTATGCAATTTCCTCGACAAAGCAAGTAATATAATTATAATAACAACCGAGGAGAAAACATACCAATTTTCCATTTATCTAATGCTCCACATTAGTGAATCTCATTTTCTCTTAAGTTAGAGAGGGATTAATATGGCACAAATACAGACATTTTTAGTTGAAAGCCATCATGTTACAAAAGTTACAAAACACATTTCCTCTGAATGCAAACATCATATCATTTTATCAGTTTTGTGCCCATTTTAGATACGATATAAACTTGCTTTCATGACATAGACTTAAGTATATTTTATCTTTAAGTGAAACAAGCCTACTGAAAATGAGATTAATAAGACTTTGAATTGAACATGACTTTAATACAAAATACCAATTTTGAGGTACTCACAATTCGTTACGCCTCATATAAGCCGATCTCTTCTCTTTTTGTTCAAAATCATTTGAAAATCGGATTTGGAACTTGTTAAACAGTGGTTGATCTCAATCAGACAAGAGAAAATGTGCAGTAGTATCTAATTGTATATCTTTCTGTTTTCCTATTCTGGTTATTGGTAGTTAAAAATTCTTATTAGATTGTTATACGCATCATTTTGTCCGTAATAGGATCGTTTTAGAGAAAGAGACTTTAGGCTTTCGGAAGTGAAAGATGTGTGACTCACAAAAGACAATTTGACTTTATCAAACAAGAATATTTTCTATTTCGTTCCAAAAAAATAAGCAGAGCAGAAGCCCATTCATTTATACAATTTTGCTATATGGCTTACTCTTGGTTAATACCGAAAATTGATGATAAAAGAAGATTAACGAAAATAAAATAGAAGAAAATATGCAAATAAAAATCGTAAACTTTTTCTCTTTTCTTCTATTATTGTAATTGGTAGTCATCTTCCTTTTTTAAAGCTCCATTACTTTTTATACTGAAAAGCAAAAATAGTGAAAGAGCTGTAATAAAATATAATGTTTCTACCCAAAACAGTATCATTCGTTCCCCTGCCCCATTACTTTTTTCTCGGTAATTTTCTTTTCTCTCCTTGATCACAGTTATTTCTTTACACAGAAAATAAAAACACACTTTTTTGTTTAAATACCAGAAAGTAGGAGCGCGTGAAGTGTAGACAGACACGTCTTACAGAAAAAAAGTAGTTAACTGGTTAGGTATACTTTTGATCCGTACTCTGATCTTCAAAAAAGCTCTCTGGAGATATATAAGCTGGAAACATGATGCTTAGAAAAAGAAGCGAATTCAATGAGTCGGAGAAACAAAAAGGAAGCAACATGGGTGTAACAATCGTGAAGTACATCACTTTTTTTGGGGGGTCTACAGTCTGGGTAAGCATAGCACAATGTATCATTTATTTATTTAGTGAGCGCATCCCCACTTTACATCTGCTGTGCTTCGTGCTGCTGGACAAAAGAAAAGTTCCAGTTTATATGGGGATCTCAGCAAGACAAGCGCACTTACTTTAAAGATGCCTTTTTTTCTCTCCAAGGCTTTTCTACAAAAAAAACTTTCAAAGGTGCAAAGAAGGAAGAACTGTTTAGACTCATTTAGAACGTTTAAATTATTTCTTGTCTTATTTTACATAATCTATTTATGATGCTACTCCCCCAGCCATTTTGCATATTTCGGGAAAGTGTAATATAAAGTTATGTTGCATCGCAGTATCAACCAATATTAAATGTGCGTGCAAGTGCAAGCATGCATAGCACACATCTATTATTACTTCAACGAACGCAACTTTTACTTAATTTACATTCTTCTCTTTGTGCTTCGTTTTCATCCGTCCCAGCGACATGATCATGTAGACAAAAGAGGAAGAAGGGATGATGAATGAAACAAAACCTTCCTCAAAGTCACGAAATATCTTAGAGAAGGTGCTATTCGGTCTTCAATTTTCTTTTGACTGTGTGCTGC
>JAQFXM010001943.1:0-27980 GCA_034693345.1 Entomobrya multifasciata
TTGTGGGTTGTGGGTTGTGGGTTGTGGGTTGTGGGTTGTGGGTTGTGGGTTGTGGGTTGTGGGTTTTAGTAATACCCATGAATAATCATTACAGTGGAACATTGTCTAGTGTGCTTATAAAGCCTGTCGAAGAAGCAACACTGGGTACCACCAAGGATATTTATAGAGCAATCTACTCCGTATTATTACGTAACAAAATGGATGTTCAGTATTCGAGGGATTTAATCTATAAAATTGCGGTATCAAACTTAGATGTGTCCAAAAATTCAACTTTAGAAAACGAAGCACTTTTAGGAATATTTGCAAATGCAGCTGCACTTCAAGATATTATTAATCAAACAAGTCACTATGAACTTGCCAAATACTTGCTGGAAAATCATAAGAAAAAATTTGTTTACTATAGCATTTGGTATAGAGCAATGCACACTGCAGGGATTATAGAGTCAATTAAGAAAACTACTCGAAATTTGAAATTACACAGAGTATTGTGTCACTTGGGTAACAAGCCTGTATCGTATGGACCTGCATTTTGGGGTTTTCTTCCACCAGATGCCGAGCAACTTGCAAAAGTTTTTCAGATTTTAGTGGAATCCGGAATTTATATTCGTATGGAGAAAGAATCTGTGATGTTAACTCATTCTAAACGTGTACAAGATAGAATTAGGGTGAAAAACAAGTATTACATTGAGACTGAAAACTATTACGAGGATGATCTACTAAATAATTCCCAAGCATTTGATGGAAAAATTGAAAAAGCTTTCTTTGTTTGGTTTGTGTGTTTGTTAATTTGTTTATTAGTTTTAAGTTTGGAGTTTATGTGCAAGCAACCAGATAAAACGGTCGTAAGTTATTTTACGGAATAAACAATATTATAAGACAGGTAAATTACGAACTTAAATGAAACCCTTATCAAGTTTGGTTCTTAAAATTAATACGGTCATAAGTAAAATAAATCAATTAATTTTTCATCGGTTATTTTGTTCAATATTTGCCATCGGAATATTGTTAACACGATTATTATTATTTGCACTTCGTCTAAAACTATTTGCCATTTCAAAAAATCTTTCCCTGAATTGCTTTTTGGACTTTTCATTCAAACAAAATAGAACAAAAAGTAAAACCGGAGCTAATCCATTGATTTGCTGAATGGTATACACTGCTAATGGCTTTAGAATCCTGGGATATTCATACAAGTAAAATATTAAAACATCCACAAGGTAGTTGCTGCCCATGATCAAAAACACTTTCAGAAATAAAATACAACTAGGAAAAAACACAATTCAATAATTAGTTAAAGTTTAGGACTTTAAATCAAGAACGTACGTGTTTTTATTTGCTTACCTGTAGTTGGTAACTTTTCCAGATTCCATTGACTCTGAACCTTGCAGTGATCTGGCCTTTTCTTTTCTAGCTTTCAGAAGCACTGATGTTGTTAGTACTATTAGGGGAATATTTAAAATTATAAGTACACCGGCTGGAATTTTGACAATATGATTTATATAGAAAATCGTCCATACTCCCACACATGACACGTTTGCTTCATCCAATCCCGGAAATTTTCCACCAGGATACTTCACTAATATGTTAAACGCCGCAAATATGGATACTAATACAGCAGGCATTCCCCAACATATCGACGCATACAAAGCATACCACTTCCAATTTATTTTACGCTTTCCAAGATTCCCTGCTCGAGACACTTGTTTAAGTCCTTTAAAAGTTCGAAACATGTCGACATTCATAACGGTCATCCAAAAGAAAGCAGACAAATGAAAGTACAAATTTCCTGTGAACAATGCAGTGCATAACCAAGTATGTTGGATTATTTGCACAAATATTTTGTATTCATTGATAACCATTAGCATTCCTGTTAGCCAATTTCCAAGTAACGCAGTAGAGTAGGTAAGAACGCATAGACCATGTATATTTATTTTTGGAAAAACAAAAAGGTGAAAAAGTATTATTGCTAAAAGAAATGCGCACGATGTGGCCGATGCTACTTCTTGTACGAGCATGTAGCCGTCTGTGATAAGAAATGGGTTGCTGGCTTTCAACGATCGTCGAAATTGATCGAGGTTATGACACGTTATCATCACAAACGTATGAGGAATATCAGTAAATGACAAGAACACTTGATCGTCAAGTGTCAAAAGTTCAACGTCATTTATAAAAGAGTCAATACAAAAGTGTTGATCAGCTAACGAGTGCCATTTGCCAGTTTCAAAGAAAGGATGTGGTGATTTTCCCTGTATCAGAGAAAATTTTTACTACTATCATAAACAAATGACAAATGTTTTTAACAAATGCATTTGAATTTTTTTAATAAATTTATTTAAAAACATTGTTCTGACCAATTCAGAGTTATTTCCGAACATTAACCGAGGAAGTATTTTGCCTGTTTTCTGGAGGAATAATTTTGTGTAAGAGCTTTTTCCTAATTTAATTCCAGTCTCAGGCCAAATTGAGAAATCTAGTCTTGGCATGATATTTAGTGTAACACAATTTGCTGCAAAGGATTCCATTTTAAACTTTATTCGACCGACGTTATAATGTAAAACTTGTTCGGAATGTAGTTCGTCATAAATCTGCGGTTGCCATGAATTATTCAGCAAATCTGTTCGCTCAAAAGATCGACAGTTATTTCCTTGTATAATTTGTCCCATTGGACAGCACTTCGGAATATAAATAGTATCGCTATTTGGTTCGCACAACTGCAGAGTTATATTGTGATTTTCAAAATAGGACTGTACACAGTATTCTCCATTAGGACTGAAGTAATACGTTCCATTGAAGTAATAGCCAGTATCAGAAAAATGAGCTGGAATGAGGGACGATGCACCAAAAAGAGTTCTGAATTGTCTCCGAAAGGTTTTCAAGGTCGGATTTTTAGAACTAAAATTAACAGTTTCAGTATGATTTGTACAGCTAAAAGGATAATATGTTGGTTCAAACTGAAAATAACAATTTTTGCTTTGACAACTTGATATTACGTAACTTGAATGAATTTCAATTGTTTTCTTTAACCCGAAATCTAGGTCACCTGAATCTCTACTGCATGTTGGGATTTTTATTTTACTATCTTCCTTGTTTTGCACGGTTGAGTCTTTCGTTTCTTCTAACGATTCTAGTTTGTATTGTTGTGTTGCGCAATGTTTTATGACGAGACTATTTTTAGAACCAATTTGCAATACATTATCTCCAATTCTTTCAACTGAATGATCGATACAGTAATGAATGTATTCTTTCAGTCTAGCAGTAAGAATTGACGATAGAAAATATGTTGGAATAATATTCTTCCGACCATATTTATTTTGTACAATAACAAGTTTCATTGGGTCAGTTTTGTTGTATCTTTTTTGTTCCCAATCTGAAGGTCGAAACTTTTTACAAGTTTCCGTGAAATTATACCTGAATAATTTTAACTGATTGATTTCGTATTCCGTTTGGTTAACTTTTCCAGATTCTGTAGAATACAAGACTGGTTTCCACATTAAAAAATTATGATTTAGTTTAGCACAATTTCCATCTGAATCAAGCATTTCATCTGGTTCACAACACTTAGGCATGTAAAAAGAGTTATCGCCTGGTTGACACATGCTAATACTCATAATGCCTGAGCTATATGACGTGACACAGTATTCTCCATTTGGACTAAAGTATAATAGTCCATCGAAGAAATATCCCTGTTCTGTAAAATGTAATGGCAATGGTTCCATTGTTTTTGTCTTTATTTCGTTTCGTAATATTGATTGCTGATATTGATTTGTTTGTAAGTTTTTTGTATTTAAATTTAGAAACACTTTTGTCACCTCACTGTCGTTACATTTTAAATCGCTTAGAAATAATAAATGAAGGGTCTGTGTTTGATTTACATGGTTTTGAAAACGAATTGGTTCAGAACGAAATGAAACACTGTCTTGGTAGATAAAGTCACTACTACTGTAGTCCAAACATTTATTTAAAATTAAATCTTTAACCGTCGACTGCTGATTGCAATTCACTAAACTAATCAGAAACACAAAGATTGCTGTGTTTTTTAAGACACTCATTTTATTTGCTTTGAAATATAAGAATTGGTTTGCCAGCAAATTTTCCGAAGTTATAAGATCGCAGCCCGAACTATCTAAATGCGAATAAAAAGGTCGCACCAAATTAATTTGTTTAAGTCACCAATAATATCAATTAAAATCTCAAATAAAAATAACTTGCATTGAAAATGCTAAATAACAGACAAAATTCATATTTTTTCTGAGTCTAGTTCAAATATGGGTCTTTACAAAAAATGTTTCCTCATGTTACGCTATTATAAAATTTCTAAAATATCACGGATTTATATTCATACAGATGTTGCATTCATTGTTAAAATAATTTGCATGACAAGGGTTGACGTCAACTGATCCAAACTCTCGCGTCAGTGTAATAATTATAAATTAAATTTATAACAATATATTATAAAGTATTTTTATTATAAAGTAAATTTGCTGCATTGTACTCCCAATCGATGGTAAAGTGTACATAAAATATTAGTCCTTTTCCATCTCTGTCAGCCATGCAAACCTAGCCATGTCAACTGATATTTTTAATGCAATTCTTTATAGTTATTCAGTAACAATACAACAAATACAGTAACCTTTGTTGTTGTACATGGTGTTTGCGATACCGAATCAAAAACAGATTTACATTTGTTTTTAAATCACATAAATCTTTAATGGCGGATACACATAAATCACAGAAACAGCAGAGATATTCAGGACAATATGTAAAGAATAACTGGTTTTTGTAATGACCATAAAAATTGTTATCCTTTTCATCTAGCAATATTTCATCGCTTGAAACAGTACAAACCCAATAAAGAATCAGTTTTTAGGACAGGTACTATTTATAAACGACGAAATCAATTAAACTCTTGTTTAAGTCATTTTTATAGACGCATAATATTTTTCAAAGGAAACTTGCCCATGCTGTAACACGGGACGAAATATACTAATTCTTATGCTATGAGTCATGAAATTTTTAACTCTGGCGACTCTTAATCTAATTGAGACAATAATGGCATAATTAGCTAATTTATTTAATGTTATCATCTTTTTTATGCTATTTAGATAGATTTTTCTTGAAGCCTTGTCCCAAATTCGTTATTTTTTAAATTTACGAAAACAAACGTAACTCTGAAAATTTGACAAATCTATTTGGATGGCTATTAAAATTCTTTTATTGTTAGAATAGATTTCTCTGTGAAGTCTATCCAGACAAATTTGGAGATCGAATGTTTACCGAAATATTTGGCTGAGAATTATCTTATTTCAGTATCCTTAACTACACAAACAAAAAAGAAAATTCCACTAGTAAAAGTTAGTGCAGCAGTTTATAAAATCAAAATTGCATGCATACAGACAACACAAAAGCAGACATTTTTATCTGTCTTAAGTGATAAGTTTTAACCTTGAAGTCTTTTGTCTGTTTTATCTTTCGAGTAAAAGCAATTTTATTGTTCTTTCATCAAATCTTACACTTGATGTCGTATCATCATAAAAATACATTTATGCTCTTAATGTATGCATTAGACGTCTTTTGGTTGTTGAAAAGAGCTTTATGTTTCGAAGGGCATTTATTGTATTTTTTATCAGTTAAATAATGTAAAATGAAGGAACTAAATGGTTGAAAACCTGAGAGTAGACAAAGCAGCAATTCTTCAAGTTACTCTGTCTATTCACTACGAAATTGCGCATCTGCTAGTACTATTAGGTTCTTGATCTTTAACACAGTCCTCGAATGAAAATATTAAAATGAATAAGTTAGTTTTCTTGTTGCTTATGCAACACAATTTGAAAACACCTTTTGCTAAAAAACCAGCTGTGAGTTTTGTGTATCACAAGGTCAATAAAGAAGAAACGTTAAAATATCAACGCCTGAGAGACTTTTATTTCCCAAACTACAGAATTGAGTATCCCATGAAGTTTCCAATGTATCTTCTTGTAAATATTATCACTACAAAGCTAAACATTACAAGTATTTTCACATTAGAAACTGGAAGCCAAGAAGTTTTAAAAAGTTTGACTGCGAACTATACATCTATGTCTAAGCACCCAATCATTATTCCTGAAATTTCTGCCCAAACTTTTAAATATTTCACACCACTATATCAATGGTCCAGGTTTCCTTTAAAAGACAAACCATATTTTGTTCAAACTGATTCTCGAGAATGGAATTTTATTTATTGCGATTATCCACGGTGGCGAAAAGAGCCCATTTCTGATATGAACGTCTTCACTGAAGTTTTCGACAAACCCACTTGGATACTTTTAATAGTATCGATTTTTGTGGCAACGTTCACATTTGGCTTGGAAGATTTCAGTACAAACTTTGTTCTTGTAATTTCTGCTATTCTCTGTGATGGACTTTCCTGGAAACCGAAAAAGCATAATTTATGTTTTTCTAGTCTACTATTCTGTGCTTTGGTCTTAGAAAATCACTACTGTGGGACATTGTCCAGTATACTTGTAACACCAGCGAGAGAAAGAATAGGTGCATCTACAGACTTGTATAGGGCAAGTTATTCCGTAGTTTTACGCACCAAAATAGATGTCCAAAACACTCGTGAGCTAGTGCTCAGTATTAGACCAAACAGGGTTTCAAAAAATACCATTATTGATAATATAGCCCTTACTGGACTTTTTGCTAATGCAATTGCGCTTCAAAGTATAACTAATCAAACAAGTCATTATGAGCTTGCCAAGTATCTCCTGGAACATTATAAGAAAAAATTGGTTTACTTTAGTTATTGGTACAGGGTAATGCATACAGCAGGAATTATTGAAACTATTAGGAAGAATACTCGTAATAAGAAGTTACACGAGGTATTATGTCATTTGGGAAACAAGCCAATACCAACTGGACCATTCTTTTGGGGTTTTCTACCACCGATCGCCAATAAACTTGGCAGAGTTTTTCAAATTCTGGTCGAATCTGGAATATATGTCAGAATGGAGAAGGAAGCTGTTATGATGACATATTCTAAACGTGTCCAAGATAGAATTCGAGTAAAAAGTAGATATTATATTGAAGTTGAGAAGCATTATGAAAATGAGTACTTGAAAAATCCCAAAGGTTTCGACGGAAAGATTCCCAAAATATTTTTGATTTGGTTTGTAGGCTTATCAGGATGCTTAAATGTTTTTGTGCTCGAAATTGTGTTTAAAAACTTAAAATGGAACTGTAAAATTTCTTTGAGCTATTAATAAAGTTATTGATATGGAAAGGTGTTACTTTACATATTAATAGTGGTAAACCATCATTTTAAAAATTAAGACAGTTTTATGAAAGAGTTGTGAATTTTGTCTTCGAATCCGTCGAAGACGTAAAAGTTAAATACTTACAATTATCGGAATAGACATTTAAACCCATGTTGATCCCGTGAAAATAAATACGAAATATTAATTGTAATAAGTCGACCATTTGCTTTTGTATTTCATCTTATTATCTTATTAGATCTTTAGTATTCATGAAATGGTATGATATAAATGATTACACCATGGTTATATTACTTGGACGTCTAATTGTTGTAACAGTAAAACCCACACCAATAACGTTTTTCAGGGAGATGATTAAGACCATATTATTAGTGCTTTGCAGTAAATGATTGATTGGGTGATTTTTTTGCAAGCGACAAAAACTATAAAGTTCGTGGTTTGTGCATTGTGACCCATTCTGGTGGATGCATTTGCTTTGCTGAACTGCTTAAAGTATATGATACTGGTAATTCGAAATAAAAGAGAAACTAAACTATGTATCTCAGTTATTTGTTCTTGAGATTTAGCAAATCCAACCATTTGAATATTTCATTTTGAATTTGGGCATGGATGTCTTAGTCATTTTATGAATTACAAAACCAATTTTCAAAAATTTGTTTGAACATTTTACTGAAACTAAGAGTTCTTTAAAAACATAATAATCAATTTAATCATGTCACTAAGCACTTACCAAGCAAACGTGTTTTGTGAAAATAGTCACCATAATTGCTCAATTCACATGCAACATGCATACATGGTACGATTTATGTATTATCCAAAAATTAAGTTGTTACAAAAGTAATGTGAAACTCTTATGGCATTCTTTCCGTATGCTTTCCAGAGCTAAACCCTTGACATGTCTTTGGTTTAATTACAAATGTAATGGAAATTCAGCAAATTGTATTTTAATACAAATTTATTTTTAGTAAAAAATTATAATTCGTTAATTTTTATTCCAAATATCTCAATTGTTCATTTTGTTACATTATAGACTACAAAGAAAATACATTTAAAAATTGTTAGACTCGAATTAAAAAATTTATGCAATAAAGCTTAAACTTTAAATTACAGTAGTTTTAATATGAACATGGCTGAATTTGTAATAAAAATTGCTAAAAAGCAGAAACAGTACCAGTTTAATAAAATGTCCTTGTAATTTTCCGCATAAATTTATTTAAGAGTTCATCATGGAACATGAAAAAGTCATTACAGTTTTGTAATTCAAAATGCTTAGTTCACGATTTTTTGTGTACGGCGGAAAGTTATTTGAGTTTTTGGGGTATTTTGGAGTACTTCCATACGCTTGGGACAGCGAAACAGGAACTTTAATGAAATGCGAAAGGCTTCATAAAAGATCACTTTTCGTTCTAGGTCTTGAGGCTTTGTGGGAAATATATTTATTTCTCAACACCCTTTGGTATTATCAACAGCATGATTTCACAAAGTTTAACTTCTGCTACCTATTCTTCATTGGTGGATGCTTGATCATGGCATGTTTTGCTATGATTCATTGGCCAAACGACGAGGGTCTGCTTCTGCTAAATACAATTTTGAACTATTCAAAACATATTGGTAAGTTAAACTAATATTTATTATTAATTGAACATAAAATGCATATTTAATCATAATTTTATTTTAGGGCAATATTATACATATGATGGAGAAAAATCAAGACAGAAAGCTAGAGTTTTACTGGAAATGGGATGTGTGCTAACATGTTTTGGTGGCATGGGAGCATGGTTGACAGTTAATGTGTTCTTTACCGTTTTTCCCGAAATACCAGTTTTTGTTGGAAGTTTTGCAATTACTCATCTTCAAGAATATCCGTTTCTTTCCATAACAATTCGCGTGGCTTCACAGTTGTATCACTTGCTTATGTCCTTTAATGTATTCATGTCCTGGGTAGTACTCCAAATGTTTCTTCTTATTTTTGCCGGTTCCGCTATTCCCTTTTGGTTGAATGAACTTAATGTTGAAAAGCCTCAACATAAAACGATGCGCAAACTACGGACGCCAAAATATTTAATGGTAGCGTATCGAGAGGCACAGATTGTAAATAAAATATTAATGCAGGTGCTAGGATATCTGTTGGTTCCTTCACAAACCCTAATTACTCAGTTGGTTCTATTTGTGAGCTTACTTTTGAGTAAGCATAGAAACAAAATGGATACGACTATTCAAATGGTTATGGTATCTTGGGCGATTTTAGCTGTGGTCACATGGATAGGTGTACTGGGAGTTGGTGGGTACTTACATCGACATGGGGTAAATGTGTTAAAGTCTTGGAAGTACCATAAATGGCAATGTAGGTATGACAAAGCATTGATGAGTAAGTTTCGACGATCATGTAAGCCAATGATGATAAATTATGGGAGGGCATATACCATTAGACGTATAACGGTTTTGAAATATTTGAGAGGATTGACGAAGGGAATTTTCCGAACTTTGCTTACAATAGGCAAACGGTAAGTTATGAATAACAAAGTGGTTCGATCGTGCAAAATAAATAATGCACTTAAATCTTAGAATTATTCCATAGTGTAGAAAAGCTATTAAAATAACGCATCTGCTTCATTAGGAGTTAGTAAGGCAATAATTCATAAGTTTACTCATTGTCAGATAGTGGCGGGAACAAAATCACTACAAGATAAATATGTGCTTACTCAACTTAGGACTTTGTTTCCTCTTGAACCCTTCCAAACATTTCATTTTAAGTATAAAAATAACTTTGAAATGGAAATAATACAATTGGGGTTGTTAAACAGTTTATCACAATCACTTGACTGCAACTTGAATTTTGAAACATCTGAGTACAGCACTGCTAACTGCTTGTGACAAATGTAACTAATTATTCAAACTAAGAAAAGAAAATATAGTCATAAAACTGTAATTAAATATACAATTTATTTTAACTTGGACTGTTTTAATATTATTATCATATCGTTAATTTCTCCTAAGTTTAATTTCTTTGTGTTAAGGTTGCTATTTTGAAAGCTAGAAGTAATCGTATATAACACTAAGAAATAATATTATAATATACCCAGGCCATTTAACCCTAAAATGTTTGTAATTATGTAAATTTTCTGTAATAAAATTGAAATTTTGCAATAGATTATATTTAAAGTCCATCAATAACCAGTAGGTTTTGGAGATTTTTGGAGTAAATGACTCTGTTTCTTAATGCAAAGCCCATCCCGTTTACTACATGTAAATAAACCTGTTATACCTTGAAATTCACAAATACTGTTTTGCACTGCGTTTTATGTTTTGACAGTTGTGAAATGGTATTCATGTTTTTTGCTTCTTTATAAAAAAGTACGTTGTTCTAAATTACTAGGTTTTGATTAGATGGAATATCATCATAATATAAAATATACTGACCCCAAATGAATTAACAAAATCGGCTACAAATTGGTATTCAGATACATGTTTTTATAATTTTCCCTTTAATTTTTTAATCCGGTGCACATTTTATGAGTCTATCGTGGTAAAAATACAAGTCGCATTACTTGACAGAAACTACATGGGTGGCAATTCACTACTTGTAACTATCCACGTTGGTATTTCTGTTTTTTTATTTCAATGTTTCGTATTTTAGTCACCGGTAACTACTAGTGCAGGTCACTGTCAAGTATTTTTGTAAATCCAGAAAAGGTAACAATAGTTTCTAACTTGGATATTTGTACATTTAACATCATTTAGCCTCACGAAACGAATTCATCCTACCCGTGATTTTTTAGAATAACGTCTTCCCAAACTTCTGGAAATACAAAAAAAGTCAAGGTAATATTTGATAACGCTATTACACTTCAACATATAAGCTATCTCAAAAGCCGTTGTGAAAATCCAAAATACTGGTTGGAAAATTATCAGAATAAGTTAGCGCACAAAAGCTTTTATGTCTAGTAATGCATACAACATGAATAATTTAAACTATTTAATTAAAAACTCTAAACTTAAAATTACGTAAAATATTGCTTCATATACTGAATAAGCCAGTATCACTGGGTTCACTATTTTGAAATTTTCTACCACCAATCATTGAGAAACCAACAGAAGTTTAGCAAGTTCTTGTGGAGCTCGGGATTTGTATTGGATTACATCAAGTAATGTTGATTGATTCAAAACGTATTCAGGATAAACGCAGCTATTTTTATCTTTAAATTAACAAATCGAATAAAGTTAATGGAGATGTGCTTAACAGTATAGAGCTTTCATTTATATTTTGAATCTTATTGTTGAGGTTCGGAACATAGGACGGTAAATGAATAATTTTTATGTTTGCTTTCATTTAAAAGACAAACAACTTATGACTTATAAAAGCATTCATTGCATAAGCTTCATTGAAGTAGAATACTTACCTTCATTGTTTTCACAGAGAGGTTTTATTTTTGTTAAGCGAGAGTACTTTTCAAAACAAATGGTCCAAGGGCAAACTTGTGTTTAAATTAATGTTTCAACAATTCAGAATTCGTATAGTCTTTAGGAAGAGTTATGTAGGTAACCAGTCATCATTATTTAGGATAAAAAGAAAACTATACTACAAAATGAATCAAAAAATCAGAAAGTTTTTCGTTTATTTCTTTTTAAACTTTATGAAGGAGACCTTATGCAGCACTTTGTACCTAATTCATTACAATATAACTCCGCGCGAAATTAATAGATATCAACGATTACGAGACATCTATTTTCCGAATCAAAGACTTGAATTTGGTCTGAAAATACCAATTCATATACTAGCAAAACTTATCACTCAAAAAGCTAATATTACAAATTTAACAGCACTAAACACCTTAAGTCGTGAAGCATTTTGGTTAATGCATTCGAAAAACCCTGATATTACAAAACTTCCATCTGTACTAATCCCAGAATTGTATGCAATCGGACACAAAAACTACACAGCATTTTACCAAATGCAACGCCACCAAAATTCAAATGAAAAGCCCTATTTCGTTCAACGACACACTCGTGATTGGAACTTTATTTATTGTGATATTCCACACTGGAAAAAGAAGGATCAACTATGGTCCATGAAAGACTTCACAGGTGTATTCAGTTCTCTGGTGTGGCTTCTGATTGGTTCATTATTCGTATTAGTGTGTTTCTTGCTGGATATCTCTACATTGCAAGCAAATATATTTCTACTTCTATCATTTGTACTTAGTGGAGGAATGAGTGGTAAAATTCCAAAAGGGACCAAAAAGCTTTTATTTATAATATGGTTATTTTCTACTGTTGTAATCGTAAATGTCTACACAGGACGAATCGCCAGTGTACTTATTAAACCAGCCAAGGACATATGGTTAAAAAACACAAAACAGATTTACAGAGCCAATTACCAGTTGGTCATCGGATTGTCCAATCAAACGAAAGATGTTAAAAGTTTGCTTAGAGAAATAACATCAAATAAAACAGGAAATTGGACGAACCCGGACACAAATCTAATATATAAGATGGCCAAAAAAGAAATAGCTTACCCTAAAATGGTACACGCTTACTTCACTAATATTGCTGAACTTTTACTAATGAAACATAAAAAGAAGTTAGTTTATTATGCTGAATGGTATCGAGTTTTATACATTTCTGGATTGGTGCAATCCTTACAGCGAAATGTAAAAAAATATTCAGATACATGGCACATCAAATGTTATTTGGGCAAGAAACTAATTTCGGGTGGTCCAGTATTCTGGGCATTTTTGCCACCAAATTCCGAACAATTAGCAGGAATATTTACAAGATTAGTTGAGTCTGGTATCAGCGAAAGATTGGAAACGGAAGCGGAAATGTTGACCTACTCTGCACGTGTGCAAGAAAGAGGAAAAATTCGAAATAAATGTGAAATTATTAGGAACAATAACGTAATATTTCAGCATGGTCAGCGTTTACAGGGAAAAATTGTTAAAATATTTCTGCTTTGGAGCATTCTCTTAGGAATGAGCGGGATCATGCTTATGTTAGAAATAGTCTATTACATTGGTAGATCATGGCTTCAAAATATTTTCATTTTGATGTGTGTACAATATTTTATGGAATAATACAATAAGTATACTTGCGCATGTGCAATCTATAACCACTCGCATCACTTCGCAATAACTTACAAGGTTTTGTTTCTCATCAAATTGGGTATTTACAAAAATTTAATTATCTCACGTAAAAATCCGTTTTTAGTAAAACATTCTCATTGTAATGATGAGCTAAAATATTGCATTAATTTGTAGACGATAGAATTTATTTCAATCTATGAACACCAAACTAATCGTAAGTGTTAGTTTTATTTAATATAAATATATTATCATATACCCATTAAAAATTTAGTGTAAAAGCTAATATTGACTTAACTGATATAATATTTTATACAAGAATCAATGGAGTGAAAAAGATATTAAGAGTTTTAAAAATCCACAGAAGAAATTAAAATTTATATGCACTAGAATGAGCCACAACGCATTTGAAAGCTTGGTTAATTCAATAAATTTTGATATTTTTGTGTTTTGACACCAAACTTACAAAAAACTAGTAATGTATATAATTAGAGGTCAAAAGTAGCATGACAATTACAATAAATACATTCGGTACAAATTTTCTCGAGTGATTGATTTCATCCCAGGTGGAATCCCCTTGCCAATTCAAAATATCTGTCAGTTTGGTTTTCTGTAAAAAGAAATAAAACAAAACCTTGCTCAGAAGTTATTTATTTTTTGTCAGAATAATAAGAGTATACACGCACTCACCCAGAATAATGTGTTAATGTAACGAATAAGCAACCGGCTTGAAGGATTTGCAGAGGAAATATTACTGGATACTACTTTCCCAGTTACAAAACTGTAGTATATCCCTCCCAATTCTGAGTTTATTGCCGTAATAAGCTCTTCATTAGGTTTATCGAAGGTAATATTGGTGAAGGATATATTTTCAAAGGTAAGAGTACTTGAATATGTACTGTTGCCGGAATATAAATGAACATAGGTGTCATTATCACTTATTGTAAGGTTATCAAAACTGATTTCTTGCCAAAAGTCCCTACAAGATATTGAAAATTGTCCCCTTAAATTTACGCTGATGTTTCCTTGATATAAACCAGTAGCCTCATAGTCACCTATATTTAAACTTCAAATATCGCTTCAAAACTTGTATAAGTTACTGAAAATAAGAATTACATATTAAATACCTCCAAGTGATATTTTGTCATAAGTGGCGTATGAAACTTCAAAGCTTCTTGCATCCAAGCCTACACTTACTCCACTGTTAAAAATACGAGTTATTCCTGAAAGTCCAGTCACATACTGGTTCCTGTATTTGGGAAAAGATACACTTTGTATTTGCCTAATAGTTAATTGGGCATATTACCAAAAATATTTTATTATCCTCACGTTACAGTTAATGTGATATTACTGCCAGAATTTTTTATGGTAACAAACTCTCCGGCAAGTTGAAAAGGATCCAACTTATTCTTAGCAACCCAAGATGGAAAATTGTGTAAAGCCCCACTCAAAAAGTTAAGTAAGCCTTCGTGTAAAAGGTTTCTGGAAAATTCGCCACTAATTCCTTGTATAGATCCCGACACATGTGCTTTAACAAAAATTAGAAGAACATTTTAAATTAAATATTTTTTTGAAAAATGCAATAATAAAGTACACAATGAATTTCTATGGTAATTTACTGTAAATGTGTAGGACAAATATTGCTAACAGTAAAACTGTTAATGAATACATTTTAACTGACTAATAGCTGTCGTCTGACAACGTATAAATGATCTGTATATGGTAGCAATTTTGACAATGAATAGACATGAGTTTAAATTCCAAGGATTGAAATATTATATACTTTATTGAGATAATCTATTGTTTGTAATGCCGTGACAACACAATGACTCATGTTTCACGCATACATGTGACTCACTATCGTACATAAAAAAGGTTAGAATATATTGCAACCTAAAAGAGTTCGTGCTTATATTCAGACAGCATGTTGAGCAGCATCTGAACTTAATTGATATGCTTAACCTTGAAGATTGACTAAATTAGATTAATGATCTTTTCTTTGGACAAAGGAAGCATAGTGTTTCACAATTTCGTACTGTTTACTAATAGTGGATTATCTGTACTACATATATATGCATATTAATATATACACCATTATTTGTAGTAAATACATATAAATTACACAAATACTAATTTTGTGGATATACCCACATCTTTTGGAAAGGTGTCGACGACAATTAAAATCGGCAGTAAATTATTGTGCTAACCAAAATAACGCTTTTCCCGGGTATATTAATTTATTATCTTTCGTGAGAAAAGCATGTATTTATCATCCAATCAGGTAAAGCGTGCATAAAAAAATTATGATCTAATTAGATAAAGCGTATATAAAAAAATCATCGTCCGGTCAATTTTTTTACCTATTAGTGAAAATATTGTTTGTTTAACACAATTAAAAATTAAAAACTTATCGATCTGGTACCATTATATATGTACATGTATTTTTCTAAACGTTGGGAACAAGTACATGGGAATTTTGAACTGGCATGTCATTTGAATTGTATATTCGGTACATTAAACTTTCTGAACAAATAAAATTCCCAAAATGAATACACTTTTTTCTTTTATTTGTTCAAGCAGAGTATTTGTCTTCAAAAATGGAAGGTTACCTCATTTATTAATAAGCAAGGTATCATCTTCCTCAATCAAGCTGACTAGGCAGGAATACAATTTAATAAATTATAATTAAGATAACCGATTCGTATCCAATTCTTTAACATAATGATGTGTCCGTAAGCATTTCAACCCTGATAGTCAGGAGAATGCCTGACCTTTTACAAGCCGTTCTGACTATTAAAATGTACCAAAAGTTACCGTTTATTATTCTAAAGAGGTGCCACCACAACGAAGTTGTAAAAATGCTGACAGAAATGTAAAGCTATTTATTCAATGCCATTAACCCCTATTTTCATCGGTCTATTAGGTAAAACCTAACCTCTTTCTTTAAATAAATAGACAGAGTAGACACGGCAAAACGAAAGAACATACAGAAAAGCGAACCCTAAATTTGCTTTCATTTGAATAGGAATCAAGAATCCAATAGTTATAATTTCAAATGATAGCTTTAAGCAATTGCTGCAATAAAAAAGTCCCGAAAACATGGGAAAACAATTGGTGCAAAAAACCATATTATGACTTTTCATGTATATACATGGGCACTAAATGCTTAATAACAAACTTAGAATTGCCTACCTTCAGAAAATTACTTCAGTATTTCTGCGAGAACGTAAATTTAAGGTAAAGTGAATTTATCAGTCGCGTCTTAAAGGATGCGAATTTTTGCTGCTGGTGCATAATTGAAGTTGAGATGCATCTGATTTTCCAATCTCATGCCTCATTTTGATACAATATTAATGCGATTAGCAAAACATTTCAAATAACCGGCCAGAAAATGCATGCGAAAAATTGGCCAGAAAATAAATTCATACGATTAGGAGAAGAGTTTTTTTGGTTAGATCAAAATAATATTCTCATTAAAATCTAGCAAGAACATGATATGCATGAAACACATATTCATTGTTCAGTAGTGAGTTATTACAATTACGCTCCAATGCTACAATTATTTTACTTTGTCCATTTTTTATGACATTTTCTTTAGAACATGATTGTCAAGCTCAGAAACTTTTTATCATATATTTAAATAGTAAAAATTGTTGTAACCTTACGCAAGCTTTACATAGGATCATCATCGTTATAACAAATTATGTTTTGTAATACCACTTGAATAATTGTCAAGAAATATCGATTTTACCCCCAAAGATTAATTTTAAAATTGGAATGCTACTTGATTATATAATTTTCTCCGTAATAAATTTCTATGTTGTACATTTCGCAATAATAGGCCACGAGCAAGAATACATAATAAAGCATTTCCTTCTATTCCATGCGTCATTAAAACAAATGACCTAAATTGCCATAGTTGTTATGAAAATATGATTACAATTATTATAAAACTAAATCAATTTTATATCAAGCTAATACACGAGTTCAGGAATTGCAAATGTATTATATAAATTGGGATGTTACCAGACGTTTAAAATAAAAGGTAGTTTTATTATTCAATTTACATTATATTATAATGCGCAATGGAAGATTGACGTCGGCACTAATATTTCGTGATTCAAAATGCTAAGTCAACGATTTTATTTGTATGGCGGAAAATTCTTTCAAGTTTTGGGGTATTTTGGTGTACTTCCGTACGCTTGGGACAATGAAACTGGAAACCTTAAAAAATGTGAAAAGCTGCGTAAAAAGTCCCTTTTTGTTTTAAGCTTGGAGTGTTTTTGGTTTGCTTATTTGTTCGTCAATACTCTGATATATTATCGCTTGCACGATTTCACAAATTTTAATTTCTGCTACTTATTTTTCATTGGTGGCTGTTTAATCACGGCATGTTTTGCTATGATTCACTGGCCAAATTACGAAGGTCTTATTATGTTCAATACAATCCTTGACTATTCAAAGTACATTGGTAAGTTGCAAAATTTATAACTGTTATTTTTAGAGTTTTATTTATTCGATATTTATTTAATTTTTACAGGCCAGTACTATACACGTGATGGGGAAAAATCAAGAGAAAAAGCTCGATTGTTATTGGAAATCGCCATGTTTTTCTCTTGTATTTGTGGCTTGGGAGCATGGCTGATGGCAAACATGTTTTTTACTCTTTTCCCCCAAATTCCAGTTTTCGTTGGTAGTTTCGCTGTTATATATCTTAAGAACTTTCCGTTTATTTCAATACCGATTCGCCTCGCTGCAGTTGGATATCACTTACTAATGTCTTTTAACGTATTTATGTCATGGGTACTTCTCCAAATATTTCTCCTTTTAATAGTTGGATCGGTCATACCGTTTTGCCTAAATGAACTTAATGTTAAGAAATCTCAGTACAAAACTGTAAAGAAATTGCGAACACCTTTATATTTAAATAAAGTGTATAGAGAGGTGCAGATTGTAAACGCAAAAGTTACTCAAATATTAGGGCATTTGTTAGTACCGGCACAAACCTTAATTACTCAATTGGTTTTGTTTGTATGCTTTCTAATGAGTAAACATAGAAGCGGAATGGGAACAACGGTAAAAATGGTGATGATATCCTGGTCTGTGTTAGCTGTGATCTCGTGGATTGGTGTATTGGAAGTGGGAGGATACCTGTATCGGCATGGTGACAACGTGTTGAAATCTTGGAAGTATCATAAATGGCAATCAAAATATGATAAAAAGTTTATGAACAAGTTTAGAAAATCTTGTAAGCCAATGATGATAAATTATGGAAGGGCTTATATCATCAAACGAATTACAGTTTTGAAATATTTGAGGGGTTTGGTAAAGGGAGTATTTCGAACTTTGCTTACGTTGGGTGAACAGTAAAATCTTGGTCTAATGTGATCAATAATGTATAGTTTACTCCTGTTTTCCCTGTAACTTTGATCCCGCCTGTCCCAATTCAAAATCCTCTACCGAATCGCAATCCGGTAGCTAAATGGATTGGTAATTTTTTACAATACTATTTGTGATATACTCAAATCTTTTCAATTTAATTGTTTTTTAAACTTGCTCAACGAGGAAAATAAATTAAGATGTGATCGTGTATAGCTATTTTGATCAATTACATCTTTTTATATTTTTACTGTCTCCCCGGTGTTTAATTAAAATGATTGACTAGTCTTGTAGCTCATACTTACTACATAATTTACCTTGTTCTTTTTTCATAGTTTTAGCTTCTGAACTACTTTTGCTAGAAAATTTTCATTTCATTGAATTAATTGATTGTTTTTTTGTGAATTTAATGATGCATTTGCTAGTTTATTACTTAGATGAAGCGATTCATCGTAGTTATAATTTTAGTTTGTTTGTATGTCCGTCTGTCTGTCCGTAAATGCTCTAACTTCGACATACATCAACCAATTCTCTTCAAACTTCTCACATAGACTCCTCAGGTCAAGAGGTCAATCGCAAGTGATCTTCAGCTTCTGGGGTCAAACCCCCTGGGCAGGAGGGGGTCAAAGGTTCCATGTTGGCTTATGGGTGAATTTTTTTTATTGCATATTTCGAAAGAGGCTTCAAAGTAGATCAACTGTTGTCAAGTCACCATGGGTCAAATCCGACCCACAGGGTCACTAGACGTCAAAAACTTTGTGATTAACTAGTAGTCAATCGACATATTACCAAAATATTTTTTTATTCTCACATTATAGTTAATGTTATATTACTGCTAGTATTTTTTGTGGTGACAAACTCTCCATCAAGTTGAAAAGGATCAAACTTGTTTTTGGCAACCCCAGATGGAAAATTGTGCAAAGCCCCACTCAAAAAATTAAGTAAGCCTTCATGTAAAAGGTTTCTGGAAAATTCACCTGTAATTTTTTGTACAGATACAGACACATGTGCTTTAACAAAAAATTAAAAGAACGCTATAAATAATTTTTTTGCTATTATAAAGTACGCAATGAAATTCTGTGGTAATTTACGGCAATATGTGGAACAAATATTGCTAACACTAAAAATGTTAATGAATACATTTTAACTGACTAATAGCTGTCGTCTGACAACATATAAATGATGTGTATATGGTAGCAATTTTCGCCAATGAATAGACATGAGTTTAAAATCCTAGCATTGAAGTATAATATACTTCATTGAGATAATCTATGGTATGTAATGCAGTGACAACACAATGACTCATGCTTCACGTATACATGTGACTCATTATCGTACATAAATTTGTTAGGATATATTGCAATCAAGAAGAATTCGTGCATATATTCAGACAGCTTATTGAGCAGCATCTGAATTTAATTGATATGCTTGTCCTTGAAGTTTGACCAAATTAAAATACGAATATTTGTTGGACAAAGGATGCATTGTGTTTCACAATTCCTGACTGTATACCAATGGTTGATCATCTATACTACATAATATATACATGTAAATTTATACACCATATTTATGCAGACTGACTAGGTATCATTTTAGTTTAGCCGTAGACGTTTTTACACACTACATGTCAGTAGTAAATACGTTAGTTTTGTTGTTCTGCAGTTAAGTATTAGCTTTAGAAATTTAATAACTCATAACGCATAATAAATTTGGCATTTTAATAATAGTAAATGACAAAAAAAGCTTCTGTGAACATAACCCTTTAATAACTTAGCAAAGTTGTTTTTCAATATTTTTGTGCAACAAATGTATCGCTTTTTTCAAATCTTTCCATAAGTATAACTGGTTCCCTATTTCACTTGATGCATTTCCATTAGAATTGCATGAGAAGTTTTGCATTTAGTTGACGAGTTCTTTGTTATTACAAATATTTGATACATAATAATTACAGAGATACTAATTTTGTTCATAAGCCCACATCTTGTTGAAATGTGTCGACGACAATTTAAATCTAGCAAGAACATGATATGCATGAAACACATATTCATTGTGCAATAACGACTTATTACAATTACGCTCCAATGTTGCAATTGTTTAACTCTTGATGTCGAATACTTATCATATTTTCTGTAGACCTTGCTTGTCAAGCTCAGCATTTTTTTATTATATACTTGGTAAAAATTGTTTTAGCCTTACGCAAGCTATAATATAGGATCATCATCATCGTTATAACAATTTATGTTTTGCAATACCACTTGAAAAATTGTCATGAACTATCGATGTTGAATTTTAAAATTGGAATACTACTTGATTATATGTTTTTCTCCCTAACAATTTTTTATTTCGAACATTTCGCAATAATGAGCTACAAGCAAAAGTATATAATAAAGATTTTTATTTTTTGAAACTGCGTCATTAAAACAGGTACCCTGAATTGCCTTAGTTTTTATGAAACTATGATTACAATTATTATACTAAAAAATCAGTTTTATATCAAGCCATTACATACGTTTCACAATTGCAAATGTATTATACAAATTGAGATGTTGGCAAACCTTTAAAATAAAAGGTAGTTTTAATATAATATAATAATATAACGTAAGAACGCAAGGTAGTTTTATCATTCACTTGACCTTATATTATCACGCGTACTGGAATACTGCCGACGGCACTAATATTTTGTAGTTCAAAATGCTAAGTCAACGGTTTTACTTGTATGGCGGAAAATTCTTTCAGGTTTTGGGGTATTTTGGTGTACTTCCTTACACTTGGGACAGTGAAACCGGAAATTTAAAAAAATGTGAAAAGCTGCGTAAAAAATCACATATTGTTTTAAGCTTGGGGTGTTTTTGGTTTGCTTATTTATTTTTCAACACTTTGATATATTATCGCTTGCATGATTTCACAAATTTTAATTTTTGCTATTTATTTTTCATCGGTTGCTGTTTAAGCTCGGCCTGTTTTGCCATGATTCACTGGCCAAATTACGAAGGCCTTATTATGTTCAATACAATCCTCGACTACTCAAAGTGCATTGGTAAGTTTAAGTTTAAAAATTTACAATTTAAATGTTTTATAATTCTTATTTAATTGACGTCAAATTTTCTCTTTGACAGGCCAGTACTATACACGTGATGGGGAAAAATCAAGAGAAAAAGCTCGATTGTTATTGGAAATCGCCATGTTTTTCTCCTTTATTTGCGGTTTGGGATCATGGCTGATGGCAAACATGTTTTTTACTCTCTTTCCCGAAATCCCAGTTTTTATTGGAAGTTTTGCCGTGGTATATCTCAAGAATTATCCATACTTATCTGCACCTATTCGATTTGCTGCAATTTTATACCATTTATTAATGTCTTTTAATATATTCATGTCTCTGGTTGTGCTACAAATATTTATTATTATAATTGTTGGATCGGTCATTCCATTTTGTCTGAAAGAACTAAATGTTAATAAGCCTGGTTATAGTACAGTGAAAAAACTGCGAACACCAACATATTTAATTCGAGTGTATAGAGAGGTAATTATTGTAAACAAAACATTGACTCAAGTTTTAGGGTATTTGTTAGTACCGGCACAAACTCTAATTACTCAATTGGTTTTGTTTGTATGCTTTCTAATGAGTAAACACAGAAGCAGAATGGGAACAACTGTACAAATGGTGATGCTATCCTGGTCGGTGTTAGCTGTGATCACGTGGATTGGTGTACTAGAAGTAGGTGGGTACTTATATCGACATGGTGACAACGTGTTGAAATCTTGGAAGTATCATAAATGGCAGTCGAAATATGATAAAAAGTTGATGAACAAGTTTAGAAAATCTTGTAAGCCGATGATGATTAATTATGGAAGGGCTTATATCATCAAACGTATAACAGTTTTGAAATATTTAAGAGGTTTGGTAAAGGGAGTATTTCGAACTTTGCTTACGTTGGGTGAACATTAAACTGTTGGTTTAATGTGATCAATAATGAATAATTTAACTCTTTGCCTGAGGTAATCAGTAATGTCTAGTGTAACTCTTGGTAAAATAAATGACTACTGCGTAATACACTTTATTGACTTTATAGCATTGTTTTTCTATAATGGCCGTTTCAGACGTTACTAAAATATAACTAGATAATATGGTAGAAACATGTTTCTGAATCGCAATGCGGGTCCTAAATGGATTGGTGATTTTTTACAAAACGATTTGTGATATGCTAAAATATTTTCAAGTTAATTGTTTTTAGTACGGCTAATAAATTCAGATGTGATTGTGTATAGCCATTCTTAAACAACTCATCAGTTCTCTATTTAACAGTTTCCTTGGTTTACAGTATTAATATGATACGCTAGGCTTGCAGCGTGTACTTACTACATGATTTTTCTTTTTTCATACTTTAAGCTTCTGAACTACTTTTGCTAGAAATTTTTCATTTCATTCAATCAATTGATTGTCTTTTCTGAACTTAATGATACATTTGCTAGTTTATTTGAATAAGATGTTTTTGAGAATTTGCGACTTTTCATTTGCTTGTTTAAGCCACCTGTTTGTCTGTCACACTGTAGACAACAACTAGAATAGTTGTTTTGTAAACTTCATAACACCAGTGTTGCACTATAACAAGAGTAGGTGAACTTATAAAAACAAATTATAACTAAACTTGTTCTTCTGTAGCATCTTTACATACTACAAAATATGAATTTAGTTTTCCTTTGATCACAACACAACTAACATTACTACAAAAATTAGGAAAATTTATTAATTTTAGGTATGATCGCATATTGCGATACTAAATTCGTTGGTTTTACTCGAGCTATATGCTTGTCAAAGCTACTTATTTAATATTTTAATTATTTATATAATTTTCTATTACATTAAAAGAATTTATGCGCAAAAGTTTGACGTCAAGTGAAAAAATCCGATATGCCGGCGTGTATTTCCCAGTACCACTTTACTGAAAATATAGCGGAAAAACAATTTTGACCCAATATTTTACGCCCAAGATGAGTTATATAGGATTATTCCAGTACATCACCTATTCAAATAACATGTTTAAAAAAAAATTATAGCAAAGGAAAAATACTCTATGATTTGTCAAAAGTCGAAAATCGCGATAAAAAATTACTGAAATGAAAAATTTCCTCGCAATAACAAAAATACACATAAGAGGTTTGTTTTTTGATAACATTGTTACTATGGAAAAATTTAATGTCTACTAGGACTTTTCTAAACACAATGACTCTTTGGAAGTCAAAATGTATGGTTCAAGATTTAACAAGTACGCTGGCTATTTTTTCCAGCTTTTGGGTTATTTTGGGGTACTTCCATACTCCTGGGATAGAGAAACTGGAAATCTTAAAAGAAGTAGCAAACTTCGAAAAAAATCACTTGTTAATGTTGCATTATATTTCTTGTGGGGGCTTTACACAATTATAATTACTCTATATTACTAACAATTACATGATTTTACAAAGTATAATTTTTGCTATTTATTTTTTATTGGTGGTTGTTTAATATTAAATTGTTTTGCATTTATTCACTGGCCAAACAACGAAGGCCAGGCTACATTAAATACTATTCTGGATTATTCAAGATATATTGGTAAGTTTCTGGTTAACTCATTCAAAATTTTCCATCAGTTGTTAATTGTGATTTTTTAAATTCCAAGGCCAATATTATACAAATGCTGGGAAAAAATCCAGAGAAAAATATGGAATTTTGCTGGAAATGACAATGGCGTTTTCGTTCATCAGCTGTTTACTAGCATGGTTGCTTATGAACACGTTTTTTGCTATCTTTCCTAAAATACCCGTTTTTGTTGGAAGGTACGCGGTTATATATTTACAGAATTTTCCGCATATTTCAATAACACTTCGTATTATGGCGCACATTCTGCACCTGTTGGTCACGTTTAATATATTTTTGGTTTTGGCCTTCCTCTAAGTATTTCTTTTAATTTTTGCTGGATCTGCTTTACCATTTTGTTTAAAGGAACTTAATGTCAATAAATCAAGTTATGGAACACTAGCTTAACTGCGTACTCCACAATATTTGATAAACTTATATAGAGAGGCTCAGCTTGTAAACAAAACAATAACTCAAGTGCTTGGATGTTGTTAATTCCCGCACAAACTTTAATTACTCATCTGGTTTTATTTGTATTTTTTTGATGAGTAAGCATAGAAACAGAATGGGGACTACTGTACCATTAATGATGGTATCATGGGCAATGTTGGCTGTGGTCACGTGGATTACTATATTGGAAGTAAGTGGATATTTTTATCGTCATGGTGAAAATGTGTTGAAGTCTTGGAAATATCATAAGTGGCAATCAAGACATGATAAAAGGTTGATGAGCAAGTTTAGAAAGTCTTGTAAGCCGATGATGATAAATTATGGGAGTGCCTTTGTCACTAAACGTATAACAGTTCTGAAATATTTTAGAGGTTTGGCAAAAGGTGCATTTTTAACTTTGCTAACCATTGGTAAACGGTAGATATGTTGGTTTCTTTTTTAAATATGAAGTTTTGGTTGTCATATGTAAGCAAAAGTTACATAAAAGACAACTTGAATTAAAATTTGTTTTTACTTAACACTGGATTATAATTTATTGATGCATGAAAATTGAAAATGGATAACTAGCAAGAGAACATCTGAATAGAAAAAATGGTAAACTACTATCGTTTGCGAATGGCGAGAAACAAATTCAGATTCTTATTCACACCAGATTGTTCATCTTCCGCTGCGTAACAGTAATTTGAGTTCCAACTGCAATGAAATTCCAGTAGTGGACCAAAAAATCATGCAATGAACGGAATAAAACTTTGTTTTTAACCAAATAATAATTGGGGACATTGGAAGTCTTATTATTTATTTAGAAAAATATAAGCCCGAAGATTCTTTAAATTAGAAGGCCTTTAAAGTAACAATATTGTTTTCCATTCTAAAGATACGTAGAACTTTAACAGTTTTTGCATAAGCCGATTCAGAATAATAGGTACACCCTGAACTTGATATTGCTAGCTGCGTATCATACTTTCCTACGTAAGTAGAGGTAATTTTGTGACTTTGATAATCTAATGCCTAAATAGTTGGATTTTAATGTAGCTGCTATTATTTATAAATGTTACGTACAATATACATAGTACGTTTCATATGTTCGTGCGCGTGTTTGATCATTGATAACTTTTGAACTAATGCATCAAACCAACTTTTTCTTTCAACATAATATAAGAAACAGTCTAACTTAAATATATACCAAAGGAATTTGATCCAGGTGCTTACACATGTGAGTACGCTTGCTGCAAATATTTCGAAAAAAAACTCACCTTTTCGGAGTCCGCATTTCAATTTGCCATAACTTTCTTAGTAGTCAGTGAAATTTCTTAATTTTGGTTTTGAATTAGTCCTAACAAGCAGGCGTTTCAATCAAGGCTACTATTTGGTCTCTGAAGCGGAAGAACTTCGAACGACATGGGGTCTGATTTTCATCAAAATCGATTTTGCGCATGTGTTTTCCAAGAGATATCAAATTTGGGAAACCCACCTAGTACATCTCAGATATAGTCCACATACTGAATGTCATATATGCCAAGCATAGCTCATGGATAGTTTAATCTTTTTTGCTATGTCACTAAGCCTAAGTCCTACATCCATCCTGTAAAATGTTTTGTCCTTTCTCTGTGAGTAGGTCCTTTTTTACTAGTTTTGACTCGTCGACTTCTTTCCTTCTCCTGCAAAATAATTTTTCAATAAACGAACCATTGACGCCAGTTTTGAATTGCCCAATGATAGGGCTATTATGCACTAAAAGTTCTGCGTAATATTTTCTTAATACCGATTTTGCAGAAGCCTTCAAATTATAACACCGGTTATTATGGTTTGCGTTTTTCAATGAAGCAAATCAACTTGTTTAATTTCTGAGCTGTAACTTTTGGACAGTAGTACCCACACGGCAATGCTTTAGCAAAGTTTTACATTCGACTTTTGTCTATTTAATGCTGAAAAGTATAGGTAATTTGGTGCATTGGGTCAAACTTTATCTGTGATCAAACACGCGCACGAACATATGAAACGTACTATGTATGTGCTTCTCGAAATCATTTAGATGGAGCGTTGAATATCATTGGATCGTGTATACGAATTCATGTTATTATTTCTAAACAACTATAAATTAAAAGAAATGACCACTTCACCCAATAGTTATACGAACTGTAAAATATCTACTTAAAAAAGAGTTTTTATGAATTTACTTATCAAATGGTTCTAAATTAAAATATTGATAACTGCTGGATTTATACAATACACAAGTTTGGACCAGTTCTAAAATTGCTGAAATAACTGAAGTAATACCTGCATTTAGTTTTCATGACCCAATGATATTTAATTTCGGCAAAAAGTCCAATTAGACCATCATTTTATATTATTTATTTTATTTCCAAAACGCGTTCACCGAATTATCTTACGTTTAGGTAATTGACATTAAATTGTAAATGTAGACTGCCTAAATACTACGGAAAAGAACGTAATGCAATATTATTAAAGCAATTTAGGCAAAAGACTTGCCATTTATTTTTAAATTTGCCGTAATTCAAATGCCAAAGTAATGTTTATAACCTTACAGTAGTGTAAAATGTTTTATGGATTATAAACCAAAATGCTGTCCAACCGAATTTACTTTTTAGGCGGCCAATTTTTCAACATTTTGGGGTATTTTGGAATACTTCCATTTGTCTGGAAACCAGAAACTCAAACGCTTGCTGAATCGAAGAAAAATCGCAAAAGGTCATATTATCTTCTAGTAACATATTTGTTTTGGGGTTCACACATCTTTTTGGAAAGCCTTCGATACTATCGAGTAGGAAATATCAAGCGATTTAACATCTGTTACGTATTTTTCATTGCTTGGCTTATTATATGTTTGGCGTTTGCTATAATACATTCGCCTAATAAGGGTGGTCTTCTAATGTACAACGTTGTTCTGCAGTACACAAAATATATTGGTAAGTGTAATTACAATACATATGAATCAAATCAGTTCGTTTTATAAACTACGATATTTTCTACATATTAATAGGTCGATATTACACAAAGAAAGGCTATAAGTCGTTGCGGCCCAGACTGATTTTAATGGAATGTCTCATAGCATTTTCACTCGTGTCTTGTACAATATCATGGATTTTAATCAATCTTTTTTTCATATTTCGTCCCAAGAACCCTGTTTTTGTTGGGAGCATTTTAGTGCCATATAAAGAATACTACTATTTCAGTGCAACGATTGGAATA
>JAQFXM010001944.1:0-27978 GCA_034693345.1 Entomobrya multifasciata
TTCTTCTCTACCATATTTCAAATTTGACAATGTCGACTATTGTTTTGGCAATTGCGACGCACGAGTTTTGACAATTACGACCAAAATTTTGACAATTTGGTTTTAGACAATTTAACGTAGAATCATAAAAACTAGGAATTATTGCTACTTTTATGAAACGTCGACTTGACCTAGTATGTGTAAGTTTAAGTGAGCGGTCTAGTATAACTTTTAGTGGCAATAAGTGCTATTATTGAACAAGTTAAAATATTTTTGCAATGTAATTAGAAGTGACTTCACTCTCTGAAAACTGTTTTACTATTAGTGTTCTACTATTTCAATTTGGGATTTCAAAATTCAACTCAACACAAACTTACGTTATTGTATTAACATAGCACTATGACACTTTAAATCAGAAATTATACCATCCAAAGCAGCACAAAACTTCGTATGAAGACCGTCAAACAAATAGTTGTAAAGTTGAAGTTGCTAACGAAAGTTTAGCTTCAATTTGGTTAAAAAATACTATTCCAGCACAAGTTTTAATTACTCACAATTCTATTGTAATACTCGGAACGTTATTACAAAAACTATAGATTGATTTCTAATTTTCGAAATTTTGTGTTTCAACTTGAATGACAAAATGAATTTGTCACTCAATACAAATTACAAGATGTGCTACTTTCATATTAATGTTGTCACGTTTTACATTTCACTTTTATTTACACTACGCTTTGGAAAATTCTTTGTTTTTGCAACTAAATCTGAGCCACTGAAAGAACCTTTGCATCAAATGCGTATAGTAAATGCTTTTACTGGATGTAATATACGAGTATTCAATTTAAGGGCCTTGGATATAGACTTTAAATTGCTACGAGAACCTGTTTTGCTTCTTCACTACACATCTAACTGCAATCTTGACCACTCGATTCAATTTGAACTTGGCTCTGCTAATCCAGCATACAAAACACAAAATTCATCCACTTGTCGAAATGTTACCAAAGACAAATTTAATCGACCTCTAAATCACAATGAAGAAAGTCATGTGACAAAAACTCGCACACATTCATATAAACTAAACAGTAAAAACAGACTGTGTGAGGCTAACCTTTATCTGCATCCACCAACTGAGCAAAACTCCCCACAGATGTACTCACAAGCTAGATACTCGTACACCAGTCCAAACTCACTTCCGTCGAAAAAATTGGATGAAGCGACTGAAACTGAAAACTGGTTTAGTGTTCTAAGCAGTCCGTTTTTGATCAGCTCGGAAAAATCGGATAAGTGGAAAGTTGACTTTTTAAATACGGTTCCAATGTTCTCACTTCTTATCTGCAAATCGAGTGTAGACTCAATCTGTAAAAAAGATAACGATGTCAAGAAATGGATTGCTGGGGTTTTCTTTGATTTCAAAATGTCAAGATTATCAAATACCGTACTCATTTGGGAATACCCCACTTTGTCCCTCAAAACACTATGCCCATATTGCGATCCCTGCGATTCATTTAAAACAATTTCTTTACATACCAACTTGATTCCAACTTCTAGGAGTGAGCTTGAAATTATTCTCCAAGAAACGCAGAAATTGAATCCTGATCCGAATACAATTCAAGTTTATTTTGTTTATTCAGGTCATTTAAAGGAAGATTTGCGAAAAAGCCAAGCAGTCTTAAAATACATTGAAAAGTATTTTTCTGAATCCTACCGCATTCCATTTTATGCTGCTGACGAACACTTGAACTTATTGCTGCTACCTGGAACAGCAAATATTACATTTGTGTACGATGATGGCAACTATATTAAAAAATTAAGAAACGAAACTTACGATACCTGCAGCCCGACAACACGAATGAATCGTCATCCAGCTTTTAGTCCTATGATAACTTGGACTTATTCTAAGTCTCCAAATATGTTACAAGATTTTCGATTAGTAACCCATATTTATCATTTTACATTTGTAGCGTGTCATATGGAACAAGTACATTGGGTTAACCAACTTGTTGAATTAGTTTCTTGTTTCGATGTGCCGACGTGGTTGCTCATTTTAACAACATGTCTACTTATATCATGGATTTTAAAAGTATCACCGAGTCGGCGCATTTATCCCCAAAATTTGAGTTTCTTTAGTGCAACTTTTTTCCTGTTTTGGTCCATTCTAGACCAATCAAACAATGTCTTAAAGGCAAGGGGGAAAATACTTAAATTCTCAGTTTTCTGCTGCGTTTTCTTTGTTCCTATTACTTGGCAGTATTTAAGCATACTATACAAAGGGGAAAATGTCACCAGACTTACAGCAGACCCTCCCATAATTCATTTTGACACTTTTAAAACGCTTGAAGAATATCAGTTTAACACTTACTCGATTAGGCTTAACTTAAATACTTTTCAGAATAAGCATTTTTTTAACGTTAGTAAACTTGTTAAATTACATAAAAAGTACGAGTCCATCGTCACTCATGAAGCGTTTCCAGTTGTTTCTGAATTATGGTACAAGTTAATGGTACGATTGCGACCAATTGGAACAGTCCAACTTGGTTTAAATTTTCTAAAAGACGAAATCTCCAGTCAACTGTGGAAATTTATCAATAATTCTGCAATGCTACCAGCTTACGGACAGGATACGGGGGAAAACATTTCCACCGTTATAAATGTGCACATGAAAAAGTGCAACAAGTCTGCAATGATGTTGGATGGGTTACGGGCAGTGCAGCTCGATACTATTCTTAAACTTATGGGTAAATCAAGCTTTCTTGGGAAGGATAAAATACTTGAATCGTTTTTGGGGTATAAATTTGTGGGGTACTTTCCACCAAAATTCTTGCTTCGAGCAAGGTATCTATACGACAGTGGGGTATTTGCATGGTGGCAAAAATACTTGAAGTATTCGTTTGTTTTAAAACTCAATCTGCGTAAGAAAGAAATAATGAATTCGGTTAAACAAAACGTAACATCAAAAGTTAGTAAAAACAAAACAGCAGTAATTGTTCTAAGTCTTATTCCTGGTTGTGGTTTACTTTTGTCTTTATTGATATTCATTTGTGTTGAAAAGCAATTTAAAAGAATTTTAAGTCCATACACTAGATGCTTAAATATTGCTGCAAATTTGGTTCATAGGATTCGAAAATTTATATTGCACGTACAAATGAAAAATAATGACAATCTAATTATTGTACAACCAAAAACAGAAACGACAATTTGAAAACGTTTATTTTAAAGATAAATTATATTTATATTATTTATGTTGATTATAAAGCCTTTCTGCAGTCTTTTTTTAACCTACAATCGTCACGAGAGTACTAGAGGTATTAACGGAACTGCATTTGTCAATAATTTAAGACTTATAATATTTAATACGCCTTCAGATTATATGACGACTTGATTCTTTTCCACTTCAAATATATATGGAACAAATTAGTTTTTAGGAACAAAACATTAAAAATGACTTACGGTAATACGCTAGAATATCTAAATCAACTGTACTTTTGAAAAACTCTAAATACAATTAAAAAACTTTTAAAAAATTTTTGTTGTAATTCTAGACAAATGATTGCTATTACATGCGAGTTCTATTTCTTTGTATGTGAATCCATCAAATTTGCGGTTAAGGAAAATTTCTGACGCTGGCTAAACTTGTATTGGCTAATTAAACAAGTGTATTAGTATAATTTATATTTTATCCTGCTGTAAATTTTAACTTAGTTTAAATTTTATTAAGAAATGTTCTTATTAGTTTTTAAATGCCATAAATTGACATAATTGCTAATGCTAATGCTAGCTAACAAATTTAAAGCCATAAATTTCTATAATCATTTATTCCTCATCTTTTATTTTTTACTAATTTATTTAGCACTAACAAAAACCTACAAAGTATCCAATACAACAATTGTTATCATATTTTTAATCAAATAGTCGACTAGTATTATACCAAGTTGAATCTTCGCTGATTCATATGGTTCCAAAACTAGCTGAATTAACTTGCACGATCGAATAATTTTCCTTCCATCTTTCGTTTTTAACTCTAATCACCAAAACTTTAAAAACTTTTTCGAATTATGAAGAGGAATGTTTGCAAGAAATGTAAGGAATAGTGCAACAGTGAAGCCCATTATTGTTACTACAGGCATCATAATATATATTAAAGTATCAATCCTTCCATACCATGAAATAGTAATAGCACCACAACCAGAAACCATTAATACCCCAACAAAGATTAACAACACAAAAAAATTACCAAATGAAATATTTACGATTCGGTATATGATCTCGATTTCTCTATATTGCTTAAATCCTTTGCTAAACGTTGATTTGGTGTTATTGACAGGTGTAAACAATTTCAAAGTGGCTAAATTTAAGACGTCGAGACACATAATACTTATTAGTACTACGGCTAAAAACCCGACCGTGCTAAATATAAAAACTACGCTATAGTAAAAAGCATCAATTAACATTGTGATGTAATTCGATCCAAATAGAAGTTGCAATGGGCACCAGTCTATAACAAGTGGGGCTGCACCGGACAAAATTATAATGAAAACGTGACATGCTGAGTATCCGTAGATAAAAAGCTCTTGCACAGAAAGCTTGCAAAAGACATTTCTGCGCACAACGACGGAAGTCTTGGACAAAAGTGAATTTAACAGATATATTTGATTTACTGTATAAATTATTTCTGAGTTACAGGTGCATTGAAAATGGTTAACCGCTAGGAAAATAAGAAGCAGGTTTAATATAGCACCATCAACGACAGCTTTGTCAACATTGTGAATAGTGAAGGTGTCCCAATGAAAAAATAACCAGCAGCAGCGTAGAAACTTGAATGGAAGAAATAAACAAAATGATAAAATCTGTGAGAAAATACGGAAACGTTTGTGGTTTGTTTCGGAGTATAGATAACTTGTAGCAGCAAGCTTTTGCGCGCCAGGGGTAAGCTGTCATGGTTGCGGCACTATTTTCTGTAGAATTGAATGTATGTTGAGTACACCAGATGCTAAAGTCATATTTGACGTTATCTTGAAACAGTTTTAACTGTAATCTATGTTTAGGCTACTTAGGATTTTTGGGTTTAGATTCTTAAAAAAAGCTTATAACAAACGTTTTGTTTTTGGTTTTCAAGTCAGAACACAAAGAAGTTCTGACCTGCAAATTTAAAAGGAACAGTAAACAACTTTGATAGCATTTTTCAATTAAAGTTGTTTTGATTGTTTTGACGTTCAATTATACTATACGTATTTACCAGGATCAGCCAAATATCTTAGGTTATTCCACTTGATACATGAAGTTTACTTAATCTAAGCTACACGCAGAGTTGGTCATTACTTTATGGGTTGTCCTTAGCAGTTTTAAAACAAAACTAGTTTCCATTACTATAAACTGAAATGAGTATAAAAAGCTATTAGCTGTTGTAATAATTTGTTTTTGCGGAAGGTAAATATGTTTTGTGAGAATTGTTTCAATTTTAACACTTCATTTATATTTAAGAGTTGATGCTAAAGACTGGTAATAACATTGTTTTAGCAATTATTTTCCTTAACTATGAAACTTAATAAACTACAGTCAGAATTTAAAAACATCATAACTAAATCAACTTTAAGGAATAAGGACCTTTCTTATCTTCAAATAACGAAAACGATAATTTCAAAGCTATAATGTTGGGAAAAAGAGTACATTCTGTCCAGAGAAGCATTGCCCCCTCTTATTTAGTTTTGAACTATAATGTTACTTTTATTGAAATCTTTTAGAAGGGTACTACACAACTTACTGGAAAGCAAAAGGCTTCAAAAATATACTAACTAGTGCACTTTGATACGGAGATAACGAATATATTAATCAAAATTTCAAAAGGTCACCTCAGGAGAAGCTACGTTCATTTAATGCTCCTGAGTTAACGTTTAAATGCGCGCGCAGTTCACTGAACGCACGGTCAGTAGAACTGTCAGCCACTGCCGCTTTAAAATTTTAACATCGCATGACTATATAAAAGTTAAGTAAAACGTTTGTAATTACATGAAGACCAAACCAACCGCAATATAATCAATAAAATAAAATGGTTAATTTTATTTTGTATATTCCAGAAACTACATTCCTGTCATTGCATATTATATTAGTGTGGTCCTTCAGAATATACAAAGCCATATGGGGCTTCTGAAGATGGCTACCATTTGACTTCACACCTTGAGATAGCTGAAGCTATCGTGGATTTTGTCGTAATAAAGTCTTGCATTAACTTCATATGTCAACACAGATGACTTGCAGAAATGAATCATATAAACATACACAGCTTTTATAGGTGCTTTTCATATATTCGCAATGCAAAACAAACAATACATTTTATATTTCTAATATTTATTTAGATTTTTTTCGTATACTGATAATATCGCTTTATGACAAACTTATGCAAGATTACTTGATTGTGTAATTAAAAACTAGAATGAGCTTTTGAAATAGCGACATTTAATAATATTTATACTTATTAAGAATTTGAACGGTTACATTCTGTATTTTAATCGAGTTTGAGGTCCATTGAATTAAAATTTACAAGTGATCCAACAAAATGATAGTAATCATATTATTTATAATATCGTCACATATAATTATTCCAAGTTTTGCAGTTCCAATTCCGTAGGGACCCAAAATATATCCAATTGGCTTGCAAGCCCTCATCATTTTCCTTTCCGTGTTTTTTAACTGCAAGTGCCAAATTTTTAAAAATCGTTTCGAGTTTGCAAACGGAATACTAGCTAGATAGGTTAGTAGTAACGTATAGATAAAGCCTAGTATTGAAACTAACGGCATCAAAATATATGTGAAAGTTTCAATTGTTCCATACCGCCGAATAGTGAAGGAACAGGTGCAAGATACCATCACAATCATTATTAAAACAATAAGAAAATTACTTAAAACTTCATTTATGATTCGAGTGACGATCTCAGTACTTCTAAATATTCTAAAATATATTCTAAATGTTGAGCTAGAAAAACTTACAGGAAGAAGTATTTTTGATGTAGAGAAAATCAAAGTACCTTGAAACGTTATGATAAGTAGGGTTACAGAAAGTACGCCACATATATTAAATATTATTACAGTTGTGTAGTAAAATGATTCTATAACTTTTACAAAATAGGTGGGACTGATTATAAGTTGTAAGGGGCACTATGGTAGTACAACTGGAAGAGCACCGAAAGGAAATATAGCTAATATGTGAAATGTTGCGATTGCGTAAACTGAATATTCTTTAACAGAACGCCCACGAAATAAGGAAACAGTTTTAGAACTTTCGTTTGTACAAACTCGTTGACTTAGAGATCGAAGTCGTTGTGTCTGGTTTACAATATATATGACTTGTGCTGAATGGTTATACTGCAAATCAAATATGCCAACAAGTATTAAAAAGAAACCGAAGGCTGTGCCGTATAAAACTGTTTGGTCTACGTGATGAATTGTGTAAGATTTCCAATTGAAGAATAACCAGCATAAGCGAAATATGGTAAATGGCAATAGCCAACCAAACGTTAAAAGCCGTGATAAGGCTCTGAATATTTTAGCCTTTGATTGAGAATAGGAATGACTTGTAGTGGCCAGATGGTGGTCTGAATTTAGATGCCATGGTTGAGGGACAAACTTTTGTAACAGTAAATGCACTCTGAATACACCTAATGTAAGAGACATATTAGGTTTTGTTTTTTGAAAACCTTGCCACAAATTTTAAGGTGTAGCATGAAGTGAGCAAACGCTTTAATATTTATGTTTTTGAAGCTTTGGTTAAAAGCTTGGTTCTAAGTACTTGTAAATACGAATCCCCTTTATTTGAAGAATGAAATTAAAGTGTCTTGATATATTACTAGATTTCCGAATTTCCTGTTTTATTATGAGCTTATTTTTAGCATTTACAAACTGAGCAAATGTGAAAATAAGCCCTGGAGGCTCTAGTTGCAAAAGCCACTTTTTAAATTAAAAATTGAATTGTCTGTGTTATCAATTTGAATTGGAGATCTTAATAAAATCTGCATTGAAAATTTCTTTTATCCACTTTTACAGAATTGGATGCTGAACAAATAAGCTCATTTATTGCTAGAATATTTGATATTTTTGGAAATTATTAAATTTCAAACTTGCTTTTAAAATACTTATTGTTTAAAAGCTACTGGAATGTCACAAGAAGGTCAATCTAAAATATTGCGTCAATTTTCGATACCACGATACTCACAGTTAATGCTACCAATATACTCTATTTTTACTAAACTTAACATTTCCCCAAATGCTCTTCGAAATTATACAATGCTCAATTGTGTAAAATATATTTGTATAGATTTATGACTCTACCGATTTATATTTAGAATCATGTTGTAGTATTCAAGGTCTTGCTTCGGTTCAGCCTATTTTTACATTAGAAAATGCTTGCATAAGTTGTAATTTTAAAAAAACCAGTAAAATATTCTGGAATTACACGAGAATCGTATTTGCAAGCCAATAAAAATAGGATATCGAAATTAAGTTTAAGGACGAAGCAAATCCATAACAGTAAATTAAATATATAGGAATAATTAAGAGACTTATGTATTTTTGGACAGCATATTTTCATTTTTGTGAACTTGTATTGTGATAACTGGTTTAAACAGAGTGAAAGGTTATCAATGGCCATGTCAATTAAATTGAAAAAAGTAGTAAGTCAAGATACCCCTGCAACAATGACATAAAAAGATACAGATAACAGAACATGTGTACGTATACACTGACCCGATATTCCAAATGTCAGATTTTGCTTAGGAGGGTTCAATTGGTGGCAAACAGGCACAGTGATCAGATATTGCTGTTGTCTCCTTAAATTCCAAGAGTTATAGTTAAAATATTCGCAGTTTCAATATTTTAACTATAAACATTGATTGAACAAATGGTTTACTAGAAGTATGTATGTAGGTTTAAGATTCAAAGAAGGACTTTAATCTACGATAAAATATATTGATAAACACATGTTCATATGCATTAATGAAAGCACGTAAAGGGATTATCAATGCTCTCACCAGAGGCGTTAGTATCATAAGAAACCTAGTATTAAATCTTATTCGAAAAAATAGTTTTGACCATTGTACCTTTACCAAATTTTTTTTCAAACAAGTGTATCAATAATATCCGCTAAGTAACTTGTAAGACCAATTTTGTATTCATGAATATTTTAAACGACTACTAGCATACATTAAACCTGTAATCAGTTGTAACCATTAAACCTTAGTCTAAAAATTCTTGATAGTTTGAACCTAAAACGCGGCCAATAAAACTACTGAAATCACATTTTGAATAATTGTACCAAATTGACCATATCAAATATCCAATCCTTATAGTCCCCACTTGATTCCAATTAGCCCGCAGGCTCTAATCCGCTTTTGTGCTCCAGTTTTTATGGAGTACAATTCATACATTCATTACTGCTAACGACACACTTTTTTGTGTCCTGGCCTTAAGAATAACCTATGACAATCCAAAATCGTTGCACATTGTAAAGTAAACTTAATTACTGCATTAAAATATTCTAATAATTCCAAGATTAAAAATTACAATGTGGTTTTCGTATTTATAACGTTTTATCCGTGTTGTACAAAAAACAGGTTTTCCTTAAGTGTCACTACGAAATATTCTAAACAAATCGATTTAGAAATATACCAGTATTTGACTTTTAACATAGCATAATATTCGTATGGAATTTTTTCTAATTAGTACACACTGACCTAATATAAAAGTCAATATCTTTTGCTTGACTGCTTCCAGTAAGAATACTACAACAGGTATGCATACAAGTACAAGAAAACATACAAAAACTACGCGAACATTACTATCATATAAACTAACACTTCTCACAGAAATTTCATTGCGGGCTGAATCCAAAGTATCATTCCAAGTATTCCAATACTCTGCCCAATCATACCACAAGTTTTCCAGTCCTGACTCTGATAAACTTAGAATTTTTCCAGAGAAGCTGTCTCTTAAATTTGCAGGTATATTATAAAATGCTCTTGTTCTAAACTGACGAATTAAAGGCCCTTTGCTTATACTGACTTGCTTATGATTATACTTGTTGCCAAGCTTCAATTTCAATGTTTTTCTCAACATTGCTGCTATATTACGAACAACTTCGTATCCTCCTAGAAAAGCTTGATTATTACATTTTGAAAGCTTTTTCACTAAAAGCTTGCCATTTCTTGAATCAACTAAGTCTTTAAACGTTTCTGGCAACTTAACATTCAACAAAATAAAATCAGCCACTTTCTCGTACTTACTTTCATCTTCTGCTGGTATATAAGAATTATTCGGGGCATTTGCGTATGCGCTTTTCTTACATATCAACATTAACAGCCCTAACTCAACTCGAAGCATGATCATAAATGCCCATCGATATCTTTGTGCGCTAATATCTGTTTTCAAATACTCGTTGTACGCACTTCTTGCCAAATTTACATCCTTCGCATTTAATGATATGCCATCATTTACAGATTTGTCTGTTTGGTGAGCGGACTTCAGAAAGTCGTCGTAGGTCATTATTTCTTGAGTTGAATACTCCACAAAAACTGTGAAATTATGTTTCGAAATTTGGTCAAATGTTTCAAATCTCCTTTCTGGGATGGGAGCTATCAACTTGTCAATATTTGCCCCGCGATATCCATTACTAATTACTATTCCCACAATAATCCAGCTTGTATAAATATACAACAAAACGTTCCTTTTTCCAAGACAATTAAGAAAGCTTATACATTTTGGAACGCTAAGTCCTTGTTCTAAAAGAATTACAATGCTAAACATAGCGTGCCATACATAGTCTGAAAACCCCTTAAATTTAGCAACCAAACAAGTATAAAATAAACCTGAAATACATACACTACAAAGCAATGTTAGCCATATTGTCAAATCAAAAATGGAAAAAAATCCTGTAAGCGATAAAAACCATTGCATACCTAAACCGGTTGCGCATGTGACATATCGATTGCCTTTGAGATTTCTTCGAAATCCATAAAATAATTCAGAAGATTCAAAATTTTCCACTTTTGTTAGCGGCAAAACTTGACCGTAAAATCTGTCATTGCTACGGTCGCCATTGTAAAGTGTACTATTTGGAAATAATAATAATAGCATAGTATTATCAGGAATATTACCTTTTTTCCAATTTGTCAAATATTCAGGGGTTTTATCTGACTGAGTACATCTTTCTTGGTCAGGTTTGTTGCAGAATGGAGTACCTGAGACCAACCATTTAATGGAATCTAGCCGAGACCATTTTTTATGAAGTCTTATTATTGCATTTTTCATATGAGGAAAAACCTCAAAGCGCACGATACAGCCATATGATTGTGTTTCACAGCTAGAATCCACATGATCTGTATTTACTTTTGGCTTCTGTCTATTTAATCTTAAGCTCAGTCGTTGTTTGAAATTCTCTACTTGCCAGTCATAAACGACAACTATATTTCTAACCTCTAACAAAGTTTTTCGTCGAACAACTTGAAATACTAGTTTAAACGCTTGATATTGATAATCATGTACACGTCTTTCGTCAAAATCTATAGCAAAAAACAAGCTCATTGGAAATCCAATTTCTTGTCTCTGTACAACTATTACGTATTTTGGAACTGATGTTGGAACTCCATACATCTCAACTCGTTTCAAAAGAGTTATCTCTTTAGCATCGAGACGAATAGTTGACCATAGAGTCAAGAGATCTAATGGTATGAACGTGCTACTTCCGGTGCTTCCAAACTCATAAATTTTCCAAGTTTTCTTGCAATCTGGTGGACTTATGTATATAATTGCATTGCATCCACGCTTGTCAAAGGGGTATTTGGTTACCATAATGTTGTAGCTTTCTGGTAAGACACGTCTTGAAACAGAGTAATGCCATTGATCATCGCATTGCATGCCAGCTGAAAACCCATTTATCAGTTCCTTCTTATATTTCAAGACGAAAATGATCGTGACGTAATCCTAAGAGTTAAATTTTTAGTAAAGTTAGTTTTTATTTAAGACTTGTTGACAATTTTCAATCGGTTATAGTTAGAATGTGCTTGCTTGGACCACAACGTAGTAATCTACAAAACTATGGACCATCTAGTAAGATCAACTATTTTTGAATACTTTGAACTTACCACAAGTGGATCCATGTCATATAGATTGTTTTGTACATCTTGGGCAGACCTATTATTAACATCCACTTTTGAAAACAAAAGTGTAAGAGAACACCCTTTAAAATAAGATAAACTTTCTGATAAAAGTAATTTATCAGCTAAAAGGTGACCTAACGCAAAGCTTTTTAATAACACTGAAAGATGAAAAACTGCGCATATAAAATATAAGGGCTTTAGAATTCTTGTGTTGGAAAAGTTTGTGAAAACCATTTTTATGAGCGTAATAACATTTCAAAAACTAGTCTACAATGTGTGATATTTGCTCAATATCTAACTTAATCTAACTTGTTTTTCTAATTCTAGCTTTTTTGTGAACAGAAAATTCTATTTGAAACAGAACTTCTGTGAGCACTTTATTTCCTGATTAAAAATTTGTTTTGGGTACGTACCTGGAATCTGAATTCACGGAAGAAGTGACCGATATTGAAAATAAGGAAATTATAAAGAGTGTTCTTTAAAATACAACATGTTTAAATACTATACCAGTGTTATCCTTGGCGTACTGCCATTTCTACCCAAAATAACGTACGTATTGCCATGCGACCATATTATTATATGTTTGACAAAAAACTTGGCTAAGTTTTAGCCTTGGTATATATGTGCTGGATTTTTTCAATGACAAAGCTACCTTGCTGAAGTTGAAATCAAAATAATTATTTAAAGTCTACACTATTTCCTGTTTGGCAACAGTTTTTTCTAGAACGTGTACTTTATTTTGGTGACTTTGACGTCAACAAAATTTAACGGAAGCTTGCTTCACTCATAAAAATTGTTTATGTAGTGCAGACGAAGCCAAAATGTGAATGATTTATTTTCTAATTAGGTTTCATATCATAAAATGATTACACTAAATATTACCTTATCGTGTTAGGTTTTTCCAGCTTTTATATGACTTTAAATAGTTTTGTGATAGAACTTTCTGACTGATTCAAAACACTGATTTTAAAACAAGGTATTAAATATATGTTTAAACATTTAAAATGAATGCATTTTCTATAACAGTCTTGTATGTTGATATATAGAAGCAACTTTAAATTCTTAAGTTCACTTGCGTTTTGGAGGCAATGTTTACCCTTATGTCTAAAAAGTAAAGCATATTAAAATAAAAAAAGTAAAAATAAATTACGCTTATAATGTTCATTGCGAGATATTTTGTAATACTCTATTCTATTGATTCGTGCAATAATTTTTTTAAAGGTCTAATTGTTGCTGGATGGCAGCTCATTGTTTCACATAGTATTTGTAGACTTTGACGTTTTACACGTCAATAAATCAATTCAAGTATCGATTATACCTCAATCTAATTACATTATACAAGTTTCAGCAAGCTTGTTTAAGTATACATATTTTTTCACGTCGTGGCTTGACAGATTTACAAAGAGGTAAATATTCCAGTTGAAATTTAATATTTTCAACCATATTTTACATATCTCAATGCTCGTTTGTATGAAGCGGTATTTAATTAAAACTGGCTTTCATCTTAGGTAGAGAATTATTAAGTTGCTTTAATAAATGATTATGTGCTAGTCTCAAACATGAGTTGACTGCTCCAAGATCCTACAAATATATACCATAATATAGCACAAAATCGATTAACCGAAGCAGCAAATTTAGACATGAAGCAAAATTTCGAAGCTGCATTAGTTTTATTTTTTGGCTTGATTAGCGCCAGACGATGAGAAGGAATAGGTTTTAGTTAATTAGTTTTCACTTTTGAGCCAGCAGGCAGCAATTATTTCTGTTGTGTTAGTGTGGCTTACTATTTGGTATGGTGGAAGGAGAAGAAGGGTACTCAAATGGTCAAGCAAACCCAGTTCGTAAGACAACACTTGGTTAATATTTAGACAACGTTGTCAATTCTGGCCATTTTACAAATCAATAAAGACTGCTTGTGTCTTAATACCGACATAGGTAGACATTTTTACTTATTAATTTCGGTTATGGATTAGCTAAATATACTATTACATATGGGAAGCCCCAGTTTTTTCCGAAGTCAATTCATTTTACTTATTGACGCTAATAATGCTATGTTAGTAGCAAACATTGTTCTATTTGTAGTGGCTCGTTTAATTTGAAACATTCATCATCATAGTTAAAACACTATGATTTTTTTCTCCATTTTTATGAATAACATAAAACGTCGTCTTTACTGAATATGCATACGGTTAAGTTGGCTGACTGGTAGAAACTTTCCTAGCAATAAGTTTTGTGCACACCATTAGTTAAAGTTTGTACTGTGTTAAAAGGATTGTCTTCTCTGGAGACGCAGCAAAAACTGTGCTTACACTATTAATACTCTACTATTTCAAATTGGAATTTCAAAATTCAATTTAACTCAAACTTGTATCACTGTAACACAATCACACTTTAATTCAGATACGTTAACATCCATGAGTGCCAAAAACTTCGCTTTTAGTATTTCAAACAACCGTAAAACGAACAGTTCTAAAGTAAAAACTGCTAATGAAGGTTTAGCTTCAATTTGGTCTTTAAAAATAATTTCCCTATACGAATTTCCAGACTACTCACAATTCTATTGAAGTACTCAGAATTTCTGACTCAGAACGTAATTATAAAACTAAAGGTTGACTTCTAATTTTTGCAAATTGTAAATACATACACAGTGACAATTTGAATTTGTCACTCCATAATACTTATTACAAGATGTGTTTGTTGTCAGATATTATGTTTCACTTTTATTTACAAAACACTTTGAAAAATGCTTTATTTTTTTGCGACCAGATCTTTACAGCAAAGGCATATAATAAATGCTTTTACTGGATGCAATATACGTGTGTTCAATTTTAGAGCCCTGGATATAGATTTCTAAATGCTAAAAGTACCTGTTCTGCTTCTTCACAGCACATTTAACTGCAATCTAGACCACTTGATTTGATTTGAAGAAGGCACTGCTAATCCAGCATACAAAACTGAAAACTCGTCAACTTGCCACAATAATGCCATACACAAGTTAAATCTTTCTCTAGATCATTAAGAACATAATTATGTCGCAAAAGTTCTCACAGATTCATATAAACCAAATAGCAAAAACAAACCGTGTGAGACTAACGTTTATCTGCATCCACTAACTGAATACTTATTTGGAATACTCTGCTTTGTCCCTTAAAACCATATGCCCATATTGTGATCCTTGAGACTCACTTAAAAATAATTTCTTTAAATGATAAAATATACAACTTGCATTTGCAATAAAATTGTATTGAGAGATTTACAAGAAAGTATATTTTCCGGAAACCTAACAGCAATTGTAAACGGGAAATTTGTAATTGAATATTTCAGTAGCTTAAATCTTAAATTTTTAAATTTTTTGTAATTTAATTTTAGTTTAATAAAAAATGGTTTTTGAGTATCCTGTCAACATTTCATATTCATATCTTAGTTATAATTTACTTTGTCTCATATACCAAGTAATATCCTGGTATAATTGATAATAGGGATAATCAATTAAACTTCATAGGGAACAAATAATATGCTCGTAACAATACCGAACTTGAAAATCTGCACACAAATTATTGCTTTCTCCGATTGCACACGAACTGTTAATATTAACTTCGTGCTCAGAGTTTTATAGCACCGGAAGATTTCGTTACACTTCCTATTTGAGAACTTGACGTGATAATTAGTAACAAATCAAAGAAAAAAAATTAATTCAAAAATTGAAGAACTGCCCTGGTAATAACTACTTGTGAACTAGTAAACTAACTTCAAATGCTTGATCAATACTTTTTGTGTTTTATGAGACCTTAAGTACTTTTATTTCAATGCTTGTTTATAATATTCCCAATATTTGTTAAAATAATTATTAAAATATTGAAGCACAGTACTTTCGACGTCTTGGCAAAAGCAATGCTACTAGTTAGATATATTCTCACTATTGTGTATTGGACGACATTTTTGCAAATTGAAAAATATCTGTTTTCAGGAAATCGCCAAAATTTTGAGTCATGGAAAATATCTGGTTGGCGGGGATGTTTGTCGGAAAAACGAGAAATGATTAAACTTATAAAAAGCTGTAATCTTTTTTAATTTCTAGTGTTAATGTTGTTGTTATAGGAAAAAAGGCATAAATAATTTATCTCAAAACATTAATTGTATACACTTGTAAGGCCTGGTTAGCTCTAAAATGAACACTTACACAAAACTGACGATACATCTTGTCTGGTTATGAAGATGTGTGTACATATATTAAACGTAAAACAAACGCATATCATAAACATGCTATTGTGGTTGAAGGGATTTAAATTGAAGTGTGCGTATATTTTCTATAATTCTGGGTTGTAAACTGTGAACTTATACATTAGATAAGCTATGGTTTACCTGTGTAATATATAAAAGGTAACTAAAAACTCAACGTTATAATATCTACAATAAAGTTATAAACCATCTAGCAAAATAATTGTTATCATATTTTGAATCATGTCATCACAAATAAGTATACCAAGTTGTGCCCTCACCAATCCATAGGGCCCTAACATAAATCCAATTGGCTTGCAAGCTCGAATTGTTCTTTTGTCCTCCTTTCTTCTTGAATTCATGCACCAAAACTTCAAACATTTAGTCGAGTTTCTATACGGAATATTTGCAAGAAATGTAAGCACTAAAGCAAAAGTAAAACACGCTACTGTTTCCAACGGACCTATTATATATACTAGAAATTCAACTTTTCCATACCATTGAATAGTCATAGAGCCACTGAACGACGCAATAGATATTCCAACCGATATTAATATTATAAGAAAAAGACCGTAAGCAGTATTGACTATTTTAAAGATTATTTCAAAGCTTTGGAATTGTCTAAATTGTTTATCCAAGTTTAGCCTTGAGCCACTAATGGGCAGCAACACTTTTGATGTACAGAAAATTAAAGTATCTAGAATCATTACCACTAGTAGCATTACAGATAAAAAACTAAGTGTGTTGGATGTCATGATTATTGAAAAATAAATCGCTTCCGCAATTTTTGCTGTCATATTTGAGCCAAGTACTAGTTGTAACGGGCAATACGATACTGCAAAGGGAAAAGCACATGCACAAAATATGAGAATTACGTAACACATTGACATTCCGTAAACGAATAATTCAAAAACAAAGTGATCACTGGCGATATTTGTTTGGATTATATCTAAACTGCCGGGTTTTGATAAATTCTTGCAGTGTGAACGAATTTGATTTAATTGGTTTACAACGTATATAATTTCTTTGCTGTAGTAACATTGCAAATGACAAACAGCAAGAAAGACTAAATAAAAGCTACAAAACAAACCATATATCACAGCTTGATTAACGTTCCTTATTGCATACGATTCCCAGTTGTGGAATAACCAGCACACTCGATAAATAAGAAATGGGAAATACAAGCCAAATGAGATAAATCGTGCAAGCATGCTAAATAACTTGAAATTGATCTTTGAGTAAGAATGACTTGTAGTTGCACGACATTCGGTCGGGATAAGGTGCCATGGTTGCGGCACCACCTTTTGAAGAATTGAATGCGCTTTAAATACACCAGATGTAAGGGACATATTTATTTTAGGATGGGTTTAACCCTGTTATTCCAAATATTGTTCACATTAACAGAATTAGTTATTAACCAGATTTCCGTGTTTTTCTTTTACAGGCACAGTATCTTTGCTTAAATTTTAGCGTTTTGTCGAGTTATTTGTTCGTCTTAAATGTTTGACGAAGACCTATACAAGAAACATAGAGTTTCGAACAATTTATACTCATTAAATACGACAACTGGTGTGCTGCCGTGTTCGGAGGATTTCTTCAGAGTGTTTAACCGCGCACTGATAGTGATAATGCCGAATTTGCCCGTATATGTTACGTAAGAACAATTTAGAAGATAATGGTAATAGATAAAAGCGTTGGTCTGAACTACCTTAATAAAGGTTTAATGAGAGGCATGATTAGTAACGCAACACAATATGTGCTTGCATGCACTTAAAAATTATTCAAACGCTAATAATTGTGCTTAATTCGGATAACTTATGAAATAAATGCTTTAGAAATTTTGTATGATTATTGAAAATTTTAAATATACTTTAGTTTCGTATAATTTGTAAATCTTTTCAGAAAAAGTTGGTTGTTGAAACTAAATTATTTCGACGACGAAGAAGTATTTAATGGCTATTGATTGAAATGTGTGTCAAATTGGTTAGAATTTTGCGGTAATATGCTATATATTTCAAGTTTCAGTTATTTAGTTTGATTAAAATCGATGTCTTCATGTTTAAACTTCCACAATTTTCCGATCCATCTTCATTTAAATCCAACGGCTTTCTGGAAATATCACATAATTTGTTAAATTATGCATTCGTTTGAGGTGGTGAAAAAATAAAGTTTTATGATGACAAAATTACGAAAAAAACTTCTAAAAATTAGTTTTTGAATCGGTTGCTTTTAAAGTTAATTAATTAAAAAACTCTTTTACAACGATGTTCAAAATAAGTTATCTTTTTATTCACTTATATGTTTACTTTAATCACATGTTTACAAAAGATATTAGAAACTTGGTTCACTCATACAAATCTTCAATATACCACAAGAACTACAAACTAATAACAAATTGTCGAATAATGCTTCGTAAATAAGGTTACGTTATTACATAAAGAGAATTCAAACTAAATGAATATCACATTTCAAATATCACACATTAAATGTGGATGGAAGATGGTCGACTTCGCTTGTATCTCATAGGTTTTACCCGAGGGTTTGCAAGGTGGACTGGAAAACCTGAGAGTCATAAGAGGTATGGGTGGTGAGGAGACCTGATTTTGGGTTCCTACCATTGTAAAGTCATTTTTCGTCGTTGTGCCCAGTGTGCCTCAATCGGTTTACAACCAGTTTTGGGGTACACCTCCAAGAGAGTCTACCATTGAAGTCTACCGATTTCAGGTGCAACCCTCAGAAGATCTCTCGGTGAGTAGATACGCGAGACGAAGGCCTATGCTTGCCCATAGGTATCGCAGGTAAGGTTGTTCAACTTGTAGGTGATGTAATCTGCATCCAGAGGATAAATTCTGAACTTGAATTCATTTTTCTCAAAGCATATATAAGGGATGCAAATTGTGTACCGAAAACCAATCACAAATTTGAGCTGTGCATGCTGATCACAACGTAGAGAAGTAGCTCTACATAGGTCCGAACCCAACAACCCAACTATATCCATCGTCATGTTGCAATAGTCAAGTTGCACAGGGAAGGACGCAAGACCATTGGCTTAATATTGAGTACCCTAAGTATTTAAAAAGTTTTAGTGGAGCAAGGTGATCCGTTTGCAGCGAGCTTTGACAAGAAATTACGAATGAGATTCGTGATGACTAGAACATTTTTGGCAAGCTTAGTGCTTAGCAATGCATTTAAAAGTGAAAACGTGTACAGTATCGTGCTACCCAGGGAACAAATATCGTATATTACTTTTGATGAACTAATTGAGGATACTATAAGTGTTTACTCTCGAATCTTAAATATAAAATATGGTAAATGGGGATTAACAAATTTTGATACTTCAATACCAATTTATACGGAAAAAAGCTTACATATCTCTAGAAATAATAGCTTGTATGTAAACGGTACTATGGAACTAAATTTCTCTAGAACAAATGCAACTGAATTATCGAAAGAATTCCGGACGGTTCAAAATTAGTTGCGGTATCATCCATTGACAATCAAACAACTATTGGAGCCTATTTATTATATTTATGATGTGTTAAATGTTGATGACATTGCTCACCCCAATGTCGAATCTCTTGTCTATCACAGAACTCCAGTAGAAAACGTTTTGAAGAAACAGTCATATTTTTACACGATGGACTTGAATAAGTGCAATACAACTGCGTGGATTTTACCTAACTTTTTGGCTTACAATGCACAGCGATCGCTAATCAAGGCAGAAAATAATTCAGATGTTAGCAGCAACGCTTACAAAACACCGGAAATTGTTTTTTATTTCAAATATTCATATGTGCCGTCTGCAATACTAAAACGTGTTTCTATTATTCAAACTACTGGTTTGTTTGAATGGTGGCCCAAGTTTATTAACAGATCGGATCTAATTGTGGACAATGGTAATGCTATCCCTACTGCACCAAACATGACTGGGAACATTCTTGTGTTATTTTAATTTTTGGGTGATGGCATGGCATTTGCATTGACTTGTATGATTTATGAGATTCGACGTAGTATTCTGGAATTTACTATAGTAATGTATAAATTTTGTGTCAGCAAGGTACGATGGATGATATATAGGTTTTTCAGCTCGACTGAAACATTTCTCGGTAATATCGTAATTTATTTGAAGTAGTATATTGCGTTTATAAAGTTTCTACGATTTAATTGTTTTGCGATCTAACTAAAGACATGAATTTAATAGAACATAAAAATTTAACTTATGTTTCAAATTTATATCATTAATTATCAATTTCACTATCACGGGAACTAAAAGTGCCGCTCGCAAACCTGCAAGTGAATACTGATTCTGGCTTACTTTTACTCGTAGATTACGATTTTGCAATCCTTTTTTGTGTAAAACAAACAAACACGTTTACCACGTAGAATCGCATTGCTTAAATAGTAACGTTAAGCTGTTATTTAAGGTTTAAAATAAGGCAAAGTTTGCTGGTTATTTCGCCAGAAACCATTTTTTCAAACTTTGTTTCGTTTTAAAATACTATTTCGGGCCTAAATTCTTGAATTGCTATAGATCAATAAGGTCTTCGGAGAGTAAGGCTAAGTATACATTGCTAAGGAAGAACTTAAAGTGTTTATAGTAAATTAGTCAATATAGTATTCACAAAAAAGATTGCAGAATCGTAATATACGAGTAAACATTACCCAGAACCAAGTATTCACTTGCTGGTTTACGAGCGGCATTTTATGGGTTCCCTAGTAAGCCGTACTTTTTTGCGACTCGTCTTTATAATTGTCTCGCTCAAACTGCTTTATTTTTGGAATAATCAGCAGTAAATGAATATATAAGTTTAAATAAAGCATATACAAAAATAAACATAACTACTAATATAAGTTTTATTTCTGACAGCAATTTTACTTAAACATAACAAGAACATTTACCAAATTTACAATTATTTGATCACACCACTCCAAAAATGTACTCTGATTTACATTAAAATACGAACCCCCACATTTAATCGTAAGTAACTGGAAAGATGTTGCAGTTTTATACAATGCACTTTTTCTTTTCGCCACTTTTAAAATCTTTTTATTGAATGTTTTACAAATGTCTTCAAATTCCCCCAAATAATGACATTCAAACCAATATAAAACAATAGAAAGCCCAGCAAGACCAAGCAAAATCAAAAACAATGAGAATCCTAACGCACTTCCATCCAACATTATGGAATGAAATCTAAGAATTCCAAATATTGAAACAATTGTAGCTATAAGTATACCTGTAGAATGAAATGTCACTCGAGTATCACAAACTAATTCATTTGTAGAATTAGATACACACTGCAAACATCTATAAACATAAATCAAAACATCTTGTTCTACACTTCCAACCTTTAACGTTTTCACACAAGATGAACTCAAATTTCCATTGCAACTGTGAGTAAAAATTGGCATAATTGCTGCCAACCAGAAACCCACCAGGAAAATATTTATAAGTACAATCAATACAAAAACAAGAGGAATTAAAATAACCAAAAATACACCCCAAAACTCTACTATTGCAAAGCAAATAATAAAAATGCTAAGTTCAACCTTTATTTCAAACACATCTTCTAATAATCTATGAACAGGGTCAGCGGGGTGGAATAGTGAAATAACAAATAAAAATGGCACAAAGCTTGTTGCTACGCAGACGAATTTAACAAGAAGTTCACCTCCTTTTCTAACTTCACGTTTTCGATTATATCGATTTAATGCATTTTGAAACAAAGACTTAAATTTTTTGTCAAGCAAGAATAACTGGTTTAAAGTTAGTGGAAATGCTTCTTGAAATTTCACCTGAATAAAACCGGCTACTAAAGCAACTATCATTACAGACACAATTGTAATGCCTGAAAGAATTACTAACATTTTCTTATTATCAAGTAAAAAATCCTTGTTGTTTTCTGACAACTCTTCTTCGTTTATTTCGTCAAGTATTGTGGCACTAATTAACCAAGCATCAAGGCAACCAACGTAAAATGATGCATGCCAATGTAAACCCAAATAGCCTTTGAAGGTTTCAAATAGCTGGGTATCCTTATTCCAGAAAAAGAATCCTGTGAGGGTATACTTTACTATTTGACCTAACCGACAACAAATTTCGCGATAAATTTGCTCTGTGATTTCGTACATTTTCTTAACTTTAGCTTTATTAGACTAGAATATTAGACTGACTTGTACAAAGTCAAAAAACACGTCAAAAAATTGTACAGATACGAGCGTTTTTAATGTGGTCTGACCTAATTTAAATATAATCTACCACGAGTTTAATTTAATCTGATAGCAAATTTAATTTGATATCCAATTTGTGTGTTAGGAATAATAAAGCTACCAAGGCATACCATAACCTTAAAAAAATATTTTAAAAGAAGGAATCTGATCCACATTTTATTAACATAATTTTTTTTGTTTTTGAAACTTCAAAAACTATCAAAATATTTTTTGTACTAATATTAATTAGTCATATGCCAGTGGAAAAGTACTATACGTATTTATTAAACTCGAATGACGCAAATAGTTTAAGCAAATATGTCAGAAGTATCAAAATACTTAACATATCAATTTTCAACCACAATTTTTAAATCAAAAGGCTTTAGATATTATGTGTTTGGTTTTCTATACCTGGAGAGTATATAAGATGGAAAATTACGCTTTAAAAATATTTTTTTAATTTGGACTCTAAAAATATTTTTAAATTTATATCACATAGTTAATAAATGATAAATGAGTTACTCAAATCGAATATTTCAGTCGTGCTTGTTTTCAAACCTAAGTTAAGCAATAAGTTTAATAGCCTACAAGCAATAATTTAATAGCAGTTTAGACATTAAAGCAAATGTTATTTGAAAGTTTTCCGAATTTTAATTTGATTTATATTTAAAATCTCTCCGTATCCAGCACAAAATATCCACATAGTTTGTAGTTTACAAGCTTTTCAAATTGTAAAAATTCCATTTTATATAACGCATGGGTAAAATCTTAATTTATTTATTTTTCTTCATTATTATTTTCGCCAATTGTATAAATGAACAAAGGTCAACAAGCTATATGATATGCCAAGACCAAAGTAAAATATGTATTTTACTATTCTTAACTTTAAACAAATTTTATTACACTTTCGCAAGACTAATGTTTAAATAGTAGTTATGTATTAAAACTAGAAAATTGTGGATCTTTATATATTTTATTTAAATGATATTCTAAATTACTCATCGCTGAAAGAAATTTGTAGAAAAAGTCATTTGTAATTTAACCAAATGCATATTTTTTTTAATAGTTTGTAATTTGCCCAACATCACTAAGCTTAAGCTTTTAAAAAATCAATTAAAGGATGTATACGAACATTTAAGTTTAAAAAAATATAGTAGCTTTTATTAACTCAGCCGGAATGACTCAGGGATAAGTTTTGTAAACGTTCAGAGCTTCATATGTTTTTACTTATTTAAGCAAAAAAGCACTAGAATTCAATAACAAATTAGCAAAAATACTTGCACAATTACGTTTTCTAATGCTCAATCAGTGCAAAAATTTGTCATACCAAATATGTCATTTAAAGAATTATTCCTTTTTAATTAAGTACTTCATACAGTGTAGAAATTGGATACCGTAAGTTTACGACTGCAGTTGTTTCAGGTAAAGCCGTAGAAGAGTCCAGCATTTTTACAAAAACTAAACCACTTTGAGGTAGTACATCCCTGAAATAATCGTTACCAAATCTAGCTCCAGTAGAGGGTCTAGCATCGTCAGTAATATTTAAATATATGATATAACTATATGACGTTTGCACATCACCTCTGTTAGCGATAATATAAATATTTTCAGTTGTTGTTGCATTTCTGTTCCGTGTTAAATTTATTAATTTGGATAATGTAAATGATCGCATTAACCGGCTCAGAGCTGGAAAGTTTTCATTTTGCTTGCAATGCATGCCAACCATCCCACCCTTCAATTTTGATTCGCTTTCCCAATGCACTTCCCACAGTTTATAGTTCAAGGTTAGTTCATTTTTTACATGACAATCATCAAGACACCGTACCCAAGGAAGCTCTGGAAAAGTCATTGTTAGTGAATCGTCTCCTTTTATGATTATATTAATAGTGGAATGAGGTTGTAGTATAGATGGCGTTACTTGTTCACGTATAACTTGTTAGTGTTTAAGTCCAATTTTCTGTGCTTTTATTTGTTAGAAAATTGTAAAATCTGTAATCAGACCGGATAATCTAAACCATTCCAGAAGTATGTATTAAATTATTTTGTTTGCACCCAAATATGTACCTTATATATCAATTTTCTTCCTTCGGACAATTTTCTGGACGATGAAACGGTTGAAAAGATTTATTCAGAAATGTTTATCCATAACTCCAGTCATGTGCTCCAGTGCAGTTTTCACCCTCAAATATTGAAATTTGTATGTACATGAACGCCTTTCTCAAGTAAATCGTTGGGAACAGACTGGCATGTGTGCTGGCACACTGGTTCACCACGAGACTTAAAATTACATTACGCCACATATGAAAATTTGAATGTTGATAAACTAGCTACATATAAAAATTTGTATGGTGTTAAACTAGTTACATGTGAAGATTTTTATGGTGTAAAGCTTGTCACATGTTAAATAAGTATGGCTATTAAGTTGATATGTACTACTAAAACTCATGCTTAATTACCAACTAACGGCGCATACATCAGTTAATTTAAACTTTTACTCCCAAATAATCCAATACACTTAACACCTTTAGTAAAGTAGTAAAATATTTGTCTGAGGGTCAAGGCAACTGAAAAGCGGTACCTATTGACTGTTTACAAGATCATTGGTACTACCAATTCGGTAGTTGAATTTAGTTTTATGCTATCCACAACCGCGGGGCCAATTTGGGCGAAATCTTTCTAAATTCAGCTAGGAAGCTGCAAATTTATAGCTAATAACTTCTTAAGACAGAAAAGCCCCATAACAAAGATTTTCCTTACTTGAAAATTTAACTTGGGGGTGGGGGAAGCGTTTAACGTAAAGGGTACAACTAAAAACCATTAATAAGTAGTATTATACATTCGTTAGATATCATTACGCCTATTTTAAGCTTCCTAGCCCCTCAAACACATTTTTAATTCTCCCAGCTTCGTTAGGCAAGGAATAAAACTAAATTGATTAAGAATACAGTCTAAGAGAGTGATAAGACTCATTTATGCTGTTTCTGCTTCCTAGACCCTCAAACAAATATTTAGCCGAGTACTTTACTCCTTAGAGTACATGTTAATGGCTCATGTGATAGTAATGGTTTAAATTAAATGATTAATGTGCCATTACTTGGTAATTAAGTATGATTTTTAATAGTACCAACTTACTCGCTACAATAATTGTACATGTGGCTTTATAACACAATTTCAATTTTTACATGTGACTTTATAACACCATTCCAATTTTTACATGTGGCGTAATGCAATTTTAAGTCTCGTGAACCCATGTGTCAGCTGAGAAACAACGCTGGTTGGGAATATTTACACATTTACAAAGATTTTCAAATTTTAAAATAGGCTCTTTATCGATGTCTTGGTCAGTATAAATGTAGGCTTTGAAACCCTGTTTGCACCGAACCCAAGAAAGAACATTGGATTCATACGGCCAGTTTCTTGTAGTTTTGAAAACTTCTTGTACTGGATCTCCTGAGCAGTTTGTTGAAGAGTAAAACAGGATGCATAGGTCAGCTTATAGGGAACGAGCTTTGAAATCTGTACTGGGGACCATTGCACAAAATGAATTTGCGAAATCAGTTGTTTGAACATTATTTGAGTTCGAACGGTCATATGAGCGATAGTCAACAATTCTGACTTTTTGGTGTTTATAACATGGATTATCATGAGAAAGTAAAAATCACAAACTTTCAGCCCCCACTCTTCTAGGGTAATGGTGGCATTACCCCAACACCATCGAAAAAACTACCTATAAAAATATTCTATTTTGAACGCATGAAGGCTAATGTTTAAAATTTGGCAGATAGAAGCAGAGTACCAAGGTCTACTCTCAAACAGAAAAAATGCATTTTTCATCGCGAAAACTATTTTTATAAATTAAAAATGCGAAAATTTTGAAGCTTGAATCTTTATTTCATTTCATATTTCGAAAAACTATTGTGCAGAATTTTGTGTCTTATATAACCATGTAAACGTAAAAATAAGTGGTTGGAAAGAATAAAAGTTATGGCAGTTTTTGTATTTTTTAGCCAAAATCATTCAATTTCGATAGGGAAATTTTGGGAGAGATAAAAATATTTTACTTTCATGGTTTCAAATTATCAAATAAAGCATTTTAGGAAGTTTTCTATATGATTTGGTACATAGAAGGAAAAACTATTTAAAATTATTTTGCAAATCAAGTTGTACAAGTTGGGTTGTAGTAGGGATCTTTTAACTCAAAAGGTTTACTCAACAGGGTTACCCCTGCATATGCAAATTGTACAATTTGTTCAAATAAATATGTACGATTAGTTTGCATTGTCTGAGCAGGTCCAATTTTTGGTATCTAGACGTTTTAAATTTCAACAAAAGATGTACTTCTACTTTTAAAAAAATGCTACAATCAAAAATGCTGCCATAGTGGATAAGTACACCATTAGAATAAAAACCTAATATGTAAATCAAATCTTGTAACCTTTAATGTATATAAATTTTCAATATTTTGTTTGAAATGTGTAATTTACAATTTTTAAGTACCGAGAACATCAGTACACGAGTCATCACTCCGGTAGCTATTTTATAAACACCTACACTAAATACTTTACATGATTAACACAAAAAATGTTTTAGTAGCTACATATGTTATGTTACTGTATACATTCATTAGAATGAAAACAGTTAAATGCATTTTTAATTGCGCAAAAAAGCTGAAGTTTTAGTTGTGTGGTTTTAATAGTAATTTCTGTTGCCAGCATTTTAAGTAAAATATTGCGAAAACTTATATAAGAAGATTTAAGCACAAAGCTTCCTTGAAAAGATATATGTAGAATAAAAAGGTGCGACTTCATTTTTAGTTCTACTTATATAAATCTCTCGTTTAACAAAGCAATGATGGATTAATAAGTTTTATCATCTATTCACTCACCAGAATGCAGATAATTTTTATCACTTGTGACAAATAAGCATTATATTCTTCACAATTCTCCTCTTATCTATTAAGCAATTTATTCAAAATGTGCGATGCCGGACGACTTTCAGTCAGTTATCTTTGTGAACATTAAAATAAACAACAAAAACGCATCTTAACATTAAATTTTAAAGCTCGATATCATGTAATTATTAATTACAATATTAACTCAGATCCATTGTAGTCTCAAGTCGTTATTCGAGCGTGTATGATATCTAAAAACGGTTATTTAGGCGTTAACTTAAAATAGGTATCCTGATTACATATCTTGGTATAAATTAAATTTATTAAGTTTCAGGTTTTTACTGAAACTTTAGATGAATGGGGGGTACGGGACCAAAAAGTCCGTCTGTCGATCCGTCGATCCGTCTGTCCGTGCGCGCTCTATCTTCCAAACGGTTCAACCGATTTGGATGAAACTTAGTAAACAGATATATATAGTACCAAGGAAGATTCCTATTGATTTTGGGCCAAATCGGTCAAAAGGTTTTGGAGTAACGGCCA
>JAQFXM010001945.1:0-27974 GCA_034693345.1 Entomobrya multifasciata
ATTTTCTCCATCTTTTTACGACAAAAAGCAAGAGTAAATAAAGAAAGATGTCAACTTTTCTCCATTTCCCCTCACATCGTCCCCCACTTTTTTCTTCTATCCACACTCTTCACTCTTACTTAATTAATTTTTTCTAATAAGCTTTCCTTGTGCTCTGATTTTTTTGTTAGAAACTTAACTCCTTTAGCCTTGACGGTATTTCTGTACATACAGGGCATTTATTTCATTAATTCAAGTTATATATAGCAAGTTTTCATTATACAAGCTGGATTTTTTTCTTCATTTTTACACTTGAACATCACAATCATCATGCAATTATAGACTTCTCATATTGTATTCCATGAAAACATTAATAAAAAGATTTTTTCGTTCTTTTAAGGAGTTAACCCGTACGTGAATCTAAGCAGAAAATTTAAAATTGCGTTGTAAGCATCCGCCAGCATTATATGACATTCCACCCTTCACCCCTCGTTGCATCAGGAGGATTGATATATGGGAACGATTTTATAAGAACATATTTTTATTAAAAATCAAAGACCCATTTTCCGCTTGACATTCCATCAAAAAATGTTGGGGAAAATAGCTGAATTAATTTCTCAGAAAAACTTGGCCAAATCGAAATGGTGAGATATAGAAAGTATTTTAATATAAAAATTTACGTTATTACTTTTCCTCACATTTATGCGATCACTTTTGGCTAACAATAATTTTGCTTTAAAGAAATCTCGCTTTACTTTTAAAGGCGATGCTTATAATATGTAATATTTCTTAAAGATTTATTTTGTATCCTGAATAAATCAATATATTATGCTTAACTGACCACTTTCTTGTTTAGTAGAGAAATCAAAAATCAGTAAAATCCCTTGTCAATTTCCATCGTTGAATGCATTAATTTAATGAAAAGGCTTCGGTTTTCCATTACACATAAACTTAAAAGTCAGTTGGTTTTAACAACGAGACAGGTATTCCGTGTATGCTGTCATCCCCCTAACTCGTAAAATTCTCTTAATGAATGGTCATTAGAGAATAAGACGTAAATGGAAACCTGTCGGATTTAATGAATTATAAAAATAAAATTGTGTTTATTTTGTATGCACCTCACATTCAAACAAACGAAACAAGAAATTCAAGAGTCACCACTATACTGACTGCATAATCAGTTGAGAAGAAATTGATAAAAAAAATGCACACATACTTCTTTAGATTATACTATTGATCAAGGTCAAGGTTTTGGCCAGCTTTGTCACGTAGAAGTCTTCAAAAATCTCTGGTGTTATGAGACGGAACAGTAGAAATGTAATTGCAAGTAAGCATGCATCGTTAGAACTTGTACAACTTTTAAGTGTTAATGCAGTCCAATTCTAACCAAATATCAGCGGTAATTTATTACACAGTTGAGTCGCATTATCATACCATTTCATTACAACGATAACACCAGCCGCTTTTTTGATGCATTCAAAAAGGTACAATGCTGCAAACATTTCCATTCTTTTTTTTATCTCGCGATATAGCTACGTGTATGTTTGTATCTTAAATTCAATTAACTTTTCAAAGAAGTTGAAGTGATGACAAGTTTGCATCTCGTTTCTCATTGCAAGTACGTAAACGAGTATGGTGACAAATCCATTCATTTATTTAATTTATAAGTATTTATAGGGGTACTACAAAATAACTTAAGGAGTAGCTCTATTCAATTAATCAATATGAACTTCTTAATTTGATTGTCAAAGATAAATTTTTTAAAGAAACTTTAATGAAGAACGTTTAAAATGAAGACATTTTTAAGCAAATCGCTTACAAAGTTTCTTTCAATGCAAGAAAAAATATTCGTTTTTTACAAACTTTTAAATCCTTCTTTTCCGAGTAAGTTTGTTGGGTATTGAAGATGAAAAAATCTCTAATCCATCTTGCACTTCAATTTTTGCATAAACATTTGGTTGGATTCTTTTTTAGAGATTATACCATACAAAGTATTGTAATGGTGTACGCCATACTTGAAAATGAATTTTTTCGGTTGTCAATCTAAAATAGAATGATTTAAATTTACTTGATAACTAATCGCAGCTTCTTTAATCTCCGTTTTTACACCTGCATTTCTACCTTACTGTGGGAAAGACTTGCATTAGAATAAGGTATTAGAATAAGAAAGAAAAATGATAATAATGACAAATTATTATAATAGCAAGTATTTTATGATGATTTATTTGAATCTGAGCTTCAATAGATAACGGTTTACGACATCAATAAAAGTAGAAACCTGATTCCGATAAAATGCTGATGCTCAATTTTCTTTATGATTTAAAATTCTTTCTTGCATTTGAATATATTAGTACAAATCTTGAAATTAAATTAAGAATACATATAAAAACCGTAGATAAGAAGCCGAGATAAATTTGCTGATAATAAAATCGCACTTGCTGCTGAGTACACTTCGATTATAATGACAAAATAGTAAGGTGGTAAACACGATCCCAATTTACCCTTTTAAATGCAAACTAGTTTAAACAAAAAATTGAACGAGGTGTCAACTCTTTTTGGTTATTGAAGGGTTTAGGATGTAAAAGGATCAATAGGAAATGCATCTCTTCTGTATTGAATAATAATATTAAATTTGTAACAAGAGCATCATCACCGCATCGTATTAGGGTTCTAATAAAAGCAAAATGATCGATTATAAATGCTGATCATTGCATCGCAAAGGATCGCTATCGAAATCCCATGTGATCCTTGTTGGTTTTGTGAATGAAAGAATTTCAAAAGAAACACACGGAACAAAAAAGCGTGTGCAACCTTAACCTTATTGTCATATCTATTCCAAAAGTATAACGGTACCTCTTGAACTTTTGCAAGTATGCTTTAGCAGATCAAGTTGATGATGGGAAAGGCTTAAGAGGCTCGGAAAAGGAATTACGAATGGAGCTGATGATGATAGAGGTGATTCATTCGGGGTTTTGCCACACTGCACTGCATACCGCCACCACCAACATCTTTTGTAATATTTAACCATTACGTAAGATACTATATTAGGTGAAAAGAAAGAAATCTCAGCGAAGCACAAGTGGGAACAAACAGCAAAGTGTGGTGGTTGGTGGTGGTGATGATTGTAGAGTATAGTGTGGGTGATGAAAAAAAGAAAGAAGGGTCGACTGAAGAAGAATTGATATTAAAAGGGAAAAAAAGTGGCGAGGCGGAAAAGGAGCCACGAAGGAAAGAAAAAAACAGACAGATACATTAAACAAGCAAAAGCTGTAAGGAAAGGAGAATAAGTAGAGGGGATTCATCATTATGATCATCATCACGGTCCTCCTCACCATCAGGAGCACAAGTCAAGCGGTTACATTATATATGCACAGCTCAACTTACTCGTTTTTTCTCCCTTTTTTCTAGCTACATTGCTGTTTTTCTTTGGGTTGCATGTTAAATGCCATGCCACTACGATGTACGACGGGGAGAGTGACTTCTTCTTCTTTTTTATTTGCTTACTGACTGACTCTTAGAAAAAAGAAATCTTGTATATTTTTTCCTCAATCTCTCTCTCTCTCTCTCTTTGTCTGTATTATTTTCTTTTTTTGTTCTTTTTCCTGGTTTCATTAACGTATCATCATCCATGCTTCCATGCTTTTGTACTAGTCCATTATTTCCATCATTTTTACATTTTCTTTTTTTCAACAACTCTCAGAGAGTGAGCACTGAACAGGGAGAATTTTCTTTAAAAAGAGAAAAGCTGAACGGTATTTAAAATATTATGCATCTCAAAATTTCCATATTACACAAGATTTTTTACTATAATATGCATGTATATAGTATATCCTCTCTCTTGATTATTATTATTACTTTTCCTTGTTGTTCACGAAGAAGGAAGAACTTCTTAAAAGCTTAAAAGCATGAGATTTTTTTCCGCGGTACGTTTTCCTGATGATGGACTGATATGTAGTTTTTTGTTTTCTTTTCCATCGTATCTTACTCATCCCCTTTTTCTTTTAAGTGTACACAGGGAACGTCTTATTAAGTATAAGAAAAAGTCTCATTGTTGTTTCATACATATTTAGTAAATTCTATACATTTTGTTTTGTAGTATGTATACCAGAACATTATTATTATGCTTTAATTTTAATCTGTCGACTCGACATATGTAAAATGCATACATACATACTTGTGAACACGGTAAAACATTGTATTTAGACGTATATCAAATATGTGCAGGTGTGTAGTGAAAATATATGTTATTTTTTAAGAAAAAAAACAAAGACTAGCTTATAATAGCTTTGAGTTCTACCTTTTTCTCTCACGCATATATTCATACAGGGAGAATTTATAGCGAAACCGTTCTTTTTCACCTTTTTGGGCTGTCCTTTTTTCTTCAGATTTTTTTCTCTTTTCGCTGGTAATACTTGTTATTACGAAAGGCTGACAGTTCCTATAATTTATACGGTACACTATTTTTAATACCTCTGACTAATGTACACTGCTTTTTCTTCACAGCTTTACATGGTTTGCACACTGAGAAAAAATTGTGATGTTGAGATCCTTAGAAAAAGTTTTCATGTTTTAATGAAGTTTTGTTTTCACTTTTTGGAATAATAATGAAAGTTGGTGAGAAAAAAAGGAGAGTGGGAGAAGGTAGGAAAAAATGTGTAAAAGGATAGCAATAGAGCTAGTAGGCAACTTTTTCCTACACCTTTATTATTATGCAAAACAGTGAAAAAAGAATGTTGTGATGTGACGCTTCAAGGCTTGAACCTGTGTATGAAGTATGCATAAGTTTACGAGTTTTTTTTAGTTGCCGACATTTCACTAAAAAATAATGTACTTTTTTAGGTAAACAAAAAAAAGAAGAAAATCATAACAGTGTTTAGAGATGTTGACGAATGGTTTTGATCTTGTGTTCTTTTTATGTCTATTTACAGGCAGCTGGAAGAAGGTTATTTTTTCATTAAAGCTTTTTATTTTAAAAGACAACTCTCTCGTTAAAAGAACATACACTTTCTTCCCACATTATCGTAATATACTAATTTTAATGTAAATACACGTGTTGTTTTTACATTTTTAAAACATTTTTAATGAAGGTGCTGAAGGCATTAAATGCCAAGCAGGGTCATTTGTTGGTTATTTATTACCAACTACAACAAAAAACTCTACTAATATGTGATGTTGATGTCTGCGGTTAGTTGTTGGCTGAAAAAAGCTTTAACTCTCCCGTCACAAGTGGCCCGTCATCACAGTGATCGGGAATCCATTATAAATAAAATAAAATAATGATAAAGGATGGATCCCTTCGTCACCTCAAAAGTGTTGAAAAAGGTTCAGGCCCAGACAAATACAGGTTAGTAGAGAAAAAGAGCTTTGAACCTTTCGGTTCGGGTTATAAATAAAGCATAACATAATATCAAAACATGATATTTATGTTCTGAAATGGTTCACCTGCTAATCCAATTTTATTGCTTTTTGGAGACCCTTCATCATCCCATCGATGACTCTTAGGTTTTGTGTGAGCTCATTAATAAGCTGTTATTTGAAAGAAGAACGACCCCCTCAATCGGTAGCCTACATTTACTCATATTGGTAGTAAACAGTAAAAGGATCATTGTGTAGTAATCCTTGAACCTGATTTTTTATCCTAATCGACTGAAAGGAAATTGATCTTGGTTTGACATTACGTTGTAAGAAGCTTTACCTTTACAAATCGTCAGGAATATTTATCTTATTACGATGAAGATCAAATCCTGTTGGCTATTATTGAAAGGCGAAAGGCGAACACTGTACTTAATACTTGTACGTACACCGTACATATGTTAAACAAGCTGTTGCCTTTTGTTTTTCTTGTATAATTTTATCTGCTAAACTAGCGAGGACATAAATAATTTATTTTTCTAAACCTACAGCTTTTAATTTTTTTTTATTGTTTTTGTATAAAATCATTTTCTTTCATCTTTCATGAGATTTTAAGTACAGCTGCTGAATTTACATAAGCTTTTCATATAACACATTTTTCTTTACCTACTTTCATCAAAGCAGTAAGCAAAAAATCCAATCTAATATCAAGAAAATCTGCAAAATTTTGAAAGAAATTTTCATCTGATAATTTCCTGAATGTCGGAAGTCGGATAATTAATAAAGGACAAAAATAATGAATCGACGGATTAAGGAGAGCAGAGTGGCTTAGGTACATGAAAAAATCTAAATACTCACATACATGCATGACATGCGGTTTACATAATATATTTGCACGTACCTGTTCAATTTAAAGAAAATTGACAAACCCTCCGGAAATTAAAAATTTGGAGGTGGTTTAGCCTATAAAATTTGAAGGAAACACGAACAACATACAAGCTCTAGTTAAATACGACTACAAGGGGCGCCGTATCAGGAAATACGAAGTAAAAACTTGTGCACACTTTTTATTAAGATGAGACAGAGGAAGATTTAGAAGGAGTGTACACATGTAAAGTACTTGTTTTTTAAAAAGTCGGTCGGTATTTATGAATACAACGTGTATGTACTGAGGGAAATTAATTTTTCCTACTTATTTCCGTAAAATATTAAAAGAACATATACATTCACAAGTTGAGCTCTCTTTCTCCTTTTAACGTAGTCAAAAAAGAAAATTTTGTGAAAGGGGAAAAGGAAAAAGACCAACAAAAGAAGTTGTATATACGACCCTGTTTTCTTAATAATATTAATGCCAAACAACATAACGAAATATATACATTCCTACATAGAGTGAACATGCTTATAATATAGATTAATAACATTGCAAAGCGTGGTACTTGCTTTGTTATAAAAATACATATCGAAGAACAAGAGGTCTAGGAGCAAGTCAATTAGTTTACCTTTTTAAGCTTTAAAACTTGCTTGAATTTACTTTTTTCGATGTACAAAAGAAAGAATAAATGAAAAAAGAAATGTTGAACAAGTGTGGTGGGTGGAGGGGTATTGTCTTTCTGCTTTTATTACATATTTCGTGGAGTAAATGATGTATTCATTATATATTATTATTATATGTATATCTCCCTCCCGTCTATATAAACTTGATAATAACACATGAAGTAGAGAATAATAACATGAATTCAGTACAGGAAACAAATGAGAAGTTTTGCTGAGTAGCCGGAAGGAAGACTACTACAATTTATAAATTTATGCTTTATTTTCAAATAGCAGAGAGTACTCACACACTTCCGCCCATTCACTATTGTCTTTGTGAAAAGAATTAAAGAAAGGAGGGAGAAAAGTACATGTAAATCTTTGAAATTGTAAAAACCACGAGAAAAAGGCAGTGGGAAAATTACAGATGTAAAAACATTTTTTTCTTAATAAAAGGACACAAGAACATCTTGTATTATGCATGTAACTAGTTTGCAGTTAATAACTGAAAATTCTTACTTTTTTACCCCATTCTACGTATATATTTATTTATTTTTAAAAACCTCTGAAAATTTGAGCCTCTTCCAAACAGATTTTATTATGAAACTTTTGTGGCATTATCATTATCACATACTTTACAACCTATTTGTTTTTTAATGTTGTCGATTCTGTGAACAAGCACAGGTCATTTCATTTGAATTCAAATGTAACAATCTTCTATTGTCATGAACCAGTACCGCCAGCGGTTAATTGAATGTGACCCGTTAGTGTAATGAAGCAATTAGTTGAATGGGTTTTTATAATATTGGTCGAACAGTGAATTAAATATTGCCTAGTTTAAATCCACCTAAGGAGCATAATTCAATTTAATTATTTTTTTGGATTCACAATCGTTTATGCTAAATTAAGCGGCTTACGTGTAAGGTATCATATATTTTATTTTATTCGTAGTTTATTAGTGGTTCTTTAGCGTTGGGTTAAGCGAGATTAGCATTGGAATTTGAGCGAGCTTAGCATTAGACTTAGTTTTGAGTTCATTAAGTTAAGAACTGGAATTAGTGGTTTTAGCATTGGGTTAAGTAGGTTTTGTTGATTTTTCACGTTGGTTTAATGACTTTAGTGTATTTTGTACTGGGGTTTATAAGTAATTGATTTAGAGGGTTTAGCGTTGGGTGTCAAGGCTTAACCTTTGGTTTAGTGGTTTAGCAATAGGTTGAGCAATTATTTTACTGGGTTTAACAACTGGTTTCGTAGGTTTAGCACTAGATATAGTGGGTTAATAATAGGTTATATTTGGTTTATATTGTGTTGAGTGGGCTTAGTATTAGTATAGGTTTAGCTTGAAGTTTAGTGGGCTTAGTGGGTTTAGCATAGATTTAGCACTTGGTTTATAGTGTATATTTAGCGTGGGATCTAGTAACCGATATAAACTCGAAATTTTAAGCTTAGTTTAACAAATTTTCCTTCGTTGTTTTGTAATTTGACAAAAATTATGTCGCCTTTTAATTTTCATTTCGCTTAACATAATAATCTTGTGTAAATGGGAAATTTACCTAACCCAAATATGTCTTATTTTGGGGTTTAGTCATATCTCAATTTGCTGTGTTAATTTGGGGTTTAGCTAAATCCATATTTATTGTGTTAATTTGGGGTTTAGCTAAATCCCAATTTCTTATTTTAATTTCGGGCGTAGCTAAATCCATATTTCTTGTATTAATTTCGGGCGTAGCTAAATCCATATTTCTTGTATTAATTTGGGGTTTAGCTAGATCCCAGTTGCTTGTGTTAATTTGAAGTTTAGCTAAATCCCTATTTATGCGTTATTTTGGGGTTTAGCTTAATCCCAATTTGCTGTGTTAATTTGGGGTTTAGCTAAACCCGGAATTCTTGTCACAACTTGTCCGAAGAGCAAAAGTTATTATATATTAGTATTATAAAAATTATACAGAGAAAGTTGTAAGATGGGAGAAGTAAATGTGAGAAAGCTTGGGACTGTGACTTGAGACGAAAAAAGTTTTCAGAGAAAAAATCAAGTCTGAAGAATATGTTTCTTTTTCTTGTGAGTCTTTTATACCCAGAGAAATGATGTGATGATTATATTCTTTGCTACTAGTCCTGTAGTCGTAAATGTTTTAAGCAGCAGTTTTTATTCAGTCATCAGCAGTTGTTCTGTTGAACTGTAAAAATACAACTTGGAAAAGAGTAAGTATCACATCAAATGGTACACAGAATTGGTTCTTGGCTCCGATTCCTTTTGAAAGAAAAAGAAAATGAGGGAAACTGCTCTTTTCGTATAAGCTTATTTCTTTCTTGTATTTTCCTTTTTATCTTTTTCTTTGTAATTATTATTATTTTTTGTAAGGCTCACATCATCATCATCCCAGTCTTTTTCTATTTATTGCGGAGTGTTCACAGTGTTCGTCATGAACATATGCATATGCATGAAATGCTGACGATAAAATTATCATTTTATTCGAATACAGTGTACTTCACACATTTATTTGTTAGCGCACATCTACATACATAAAACATTATTCTTTTTGTAGCAATGATAACACCAGTACTATTGCTCAAGTGTGTACATTAAAATAAGTGAAAGCTCATAAAGTTTTTTATGAAAACGATTTTTTAGTTTCCGTCTACAAAAACACTACTGTTTTTTCTTTTGTTCCAGCACTTATTTATATGTATATGTATATTTATGCACCATCATCATCATCCATTTATTTCTGTGACAAAAGATCGGAAACGGCAGAATTAGAATATACATTTCAACTTCTTATTTTGGATATTGTCCCTATAACAAACTTGAACAGCAACGCTCTTTTTCCTGTGTTTGGCTTACTTTTTTGTAGTGTCTCCGTAAAGTAAGTGGGAGAGAAAGAGAAGCAATATAACCATACTGGAGAGATGGAGACATCAAACCAGGTTATATGTTGCGTACCACACCACCACCACCACCAAAAAGTATCCTTTGTGGCATATTTATATAAAATTCTCTATTCTTTCTTTTTTCTCAACGATTTTTTTTGCCGTGGAGCCATGATTTGGAACCGTATTATTATGAACCAAGATAGAGTAATACAGCTACATTATTTTCTTGCCAGAGAGTCATTTTCATTTCATTTCTTTTTCATGGAACAATCTTAAAAGAGCAGTGCAGTGTAATTACTTTTCTCTTTAATTGCATTTTTTATCGGTCTACATCCCCAGATTCGATTCAGTCTTTTTTATGAGCTTTGCTCTATTGTGGACAGAAACACATTATACAGCACTAAGAAAATGGAGATACATCACAAGTCTTTAAAATATTTTTATGCATACTCAGAACATAATATGCTTTAAGTGCTAAGCACACAAAAGAAGAGAGATATTGTGCTAGGTACTCATCATCATGCAAAATAATATAAAAAAAATAAGAAAGAGTTTCCAACCATCAAAAAACGTAATACTCTGCTTGCACATAAAATGAACTGTTTATGTCTTGGCTTCACCAAACATTTCTTTTTTAAAGTCTCATCATCATTGTCATCATTACGAAAAAAGGTTCGCTCTCTGTGAATCTATATCACGTACCTACCACTGTTTAAGTCCCGCGATATCTGTGTATATTTTTATGTCTTTGAACTACCCTTCATTTGACATAAAAACGGTTACATTGAAAAAGTAGCAAAACAGCAGGGTATCAACATTTAAACATGATGTGGCACTTGTATGCATATGCATATATGTTTGTAGTAAAGTCCATACACACAACAATGAATCACAAAAATCCACAAATAAAAATCAGTATAGTTTGTGGCGTAATATTTATATATTAACATATTTCATTTCATCTCACTTTATTTCCTCATTTTACGGCTTTGCAAGGCAATCATCAGGCCCATAATAATAATCTTTCGAGAATCCCACACTCATATAAAAACAGCAGAGAATCAGAAAATACGTCATAATTTTACAAGTCTCATTGTCAGCCAGTCTTCAAAATTCTTTTTTATCAGCAGCACGACAACTTAAGTCGTTTTTATTTCAGACGAATATGACAAGAGATTCATCTTTAATATACTTTTTCACTGCTGTGCTTGCTATATACTGACTGATGCTTAAACTACAAGACGAAAGATTGCTCATTATTTTTATCATTATCATCCAGTTCAGCAAATTCGACTCAGCAGCAGCAAGAAAAAATTTATACAAAGTATATTCATAAAACTAAAAAACTAGGGTGAAGTTTTGATATGATGAGGCAAAAATATAAAAAACAAATACGTTTTGAATAGTCATAACATAATATTCATGCAGTAACAGCACTTTCATCTTCAATCTTGATTAGAGTTATGTATAGATAAATTCAGTTCTTTTGCTCTAATATTTTATTACTATATCATGCCGGTTAATTACGAATTGCTCTTGGTTTTTATACCTGAGTAAAAATAAAATAATCTCGGAACGCATATATAAACACTTTGAGAGTCATTTAAAATTCATTGTTTGTTTCTTGACCAGCCCAGACAGGAGGACCTGAAACATAATAGCAATAATCATAATAATATTATTACTACCCTTTATACTCCACTACACATACTGTGAAACAGCCAGAACGGGAAAAAATCTCACTCACTTTATTCCTTTTCCACCTTTGGCTTTACATATATTTGTGTTTGTACACACACTATACAATGTTTTCTCATTCACGTTTATAAAGTGGTTTTTACGAGCAATTGTATTTCAAAAAATTTACATATCTGAACTCTAAAAATTTTATGACTCTAATTCAAGATGGGGAAAATGCTGATAGTCCCAAATTTGAGTAAAAAATAATACACAAGGTGAGTATATAAACCTTCTCTGAAATTATTTTTTTGTTGTGTTTTTTTTACAATCTCAGAGTATGAATGGTGAAAATATCAACTCTCCCATTCTAGCTCACGTAAAAATTTCAGTGGGAACATTGATATGCAATTGTAAAGGTGTTACATTTCTACTTTCTTATCATAATGCGACCTCTCCGCAAACAAATTATGTTTATTACATTAACTATCGAATGCGTATGAAAATAATAACGAAAAATGCTTGTAATAGGCCCACTTACTACCACATTGAAGTCGTAAAATGCGTTAAAATGGATTATTACAGTTGTGGCAAGGAATAATGAATTGTGTGACTAGTTACTAGTCTCTCTCAGAATCACGTGCTATTCAACTACAACCAAAACGAACGCCAAAAGTTTTTATTTTATCGCTAAACCTCTCAAGAAGAATAAACGTGCTTGCACGTCCACTACAACTGCTGCTGGAACACACAACGCACCACAACCGCATCACTGCCAGAGAACACCGAGATAGATCAAAACCGTCAGTCCGGAAGTCGTGATGTGAACGATGGCGATGATGATGATCATTTTTACTGATCTAAAAAGAATTTTCTTGTTATAGAACTTTTATGGATTTTTCCTATATTAAAAGCTCCCCACCACGATTACACATCATGGAGAGTGGAGAGATGTACGGAGAAAATGCAACATTACAATTTGTTAAAGGAAGCCACAAATAGGAGGAAAAAAATTTCTACTTAATTCTCAAAGAGTGCAAGCTACCACGCCCAAGCATGCACGTTTTACACTTAAATAGCGCTGAAATACACAAGAGAAGAGATGAATTAATATGGGATACAATTCTTTTCTACTCTGCATGGTTTCATCCGTTTTCGTGTTCCAGTATGATAACCGAATACAATAATCGCTTTATGACTCCACTCCTGTTCAACCGTAACTATATTGCTTTCTTGCTCAAAACAATTTTTTTAGGCACATAATGCATTTTGTTTGTCTCGGCTACATTTTACACGTAAGGAGAATGAATCGCCTCTGAAAAAAATCAAGCGAAATGAGTGCGTGCATGTGGTCCTATTATGGCTACTATCTAGCTAGCTATTCCCGTTCCGGTAACAATATTTTACCCCGATTTTTTTATCAGCCCTCCTGCCTCAAACAAAAAAAACGAAGTGTCTCTCTCTCTCTACCACTCCCGTAGGATTTCAGATTTTTTTCTCTTGCCTCATTCGCCAGAAAAAAAATATTAAAAGGAGAAAAAATGAGGGGAAAGCTCCCTTTTCTTGTTTAATGCTATATTAAAGTATATATACAAGCTTCGCGCTATTCTTTACTCTGTTTTTAAAAATGTTCTAGAAATATTCCGTAATGCAATGTGAATGAGTAGTAGTAGGCATTTTTTCATTTCGTTTTTTTTATGTTGATTAAGCGCTGCGGACTGGGACATTTTCGTTCGTTTTTACAAATCCATTTAGAATGAAAGCTTATTGAATCAAGAAAAAAGGGAAGTATGCACATATCTACTAACGTAATCTCTTTTTTCTTTAAATTGGCGACGATTTGAACCATTTCACGCGTAAAACACGTAAATACTATCAAGACACGAACATGGGTCTGCTTTATATTCTGATGTATGATGTATTCCATTAATTTTGTGGCTAACAATCAGCAGATTATAATACACTAGAAACTACAAGTAATAATGTAAAACTTTTTTTCGGATGTTGGAAAAACAAAGTAGTTCTCAACAGCTTTATTTCTAGATTTCATATAAATATCGCATTATTGGTTCAAAGCATAGTGTTGTTTACTTTTCCAGAAAATGGCCATATATAATATTAAGTTTAGCATAATATAAAAATTGAGGTTTTTGTGTGGTCGGTGATTTACACAGAGAGTAAAGCACACCGCACACAAAGTTTGAAAGTGGACCTCACTCAATCATTCGTCGTTCATGAAATGAAAGTCATTTGATCATGATTACGTGCACAGTGTTGCCAGCCCCTTCCGCTACATTCCCAGGATGGATCTTTGTAAGAATTTTTTCTGGCGTGTGAAAAGGAAAAGCATTTCAATGAGCTGAACTCAATAAGCATTTATACTTTTCATACGCATATGTTACAGCATGTCGCTTTAGTCAATAGTGAATTTTGCAATTTCATTACCTGTTTTTTTTGTGTTAACCTACCCCTCTCTCTGGAGTAAAAAAAGTTGGTTGGTAATTGTAAATGGAAATTAAAATGGATTTGCTTGGAATTCGATTACTTGCTCTTACATATTGTTTTATCATTTTACTGGTCATTTGCCATTCCGTTCCCATCACCATCATAGTAATCTAATCGTTATGATCAGAATGGCAGAAACATCGAAAATAAAAGCATAAAATACTGTATAATATGTGTGTTTGTAGTAGAGTTCCCACTTCCCACTTGGTTAGAGTTAGAGTCCTAATTTAATCAGATGTATGGCTACATAACCAGTTTCATTACCTTTTAAATTACTTGGAGACTACAGTAAAATATTAGGTCTGGTCAAAAAGTAGATTAATTCATTGTAAATCATCATTTCCAAAATGTTCGAACAACTCATCAAAAATCTTGTAGGGATTCGGAATGTATTTCATACCAACTTTTTTTGACTTGAAATTATTTTTGGATGCTTGCCATGTAAATTAATATGCTGTAAAATGTGATTGTCTGATAGGTACATTTCAATGCATTCACTTTTTTTAAATTTATGATTCTTATCTTGTGAATATTGATGTAATTTTATGTATGTGCTAATTATGGACACCATTTATGTAAGTTCATTTAAAAGATTTATACAATGAGTCTGTGAAATGAGAGGTAACAAGGCTAGTTAGTGAATTCTCATGTAGAGTTAACACTGATTAAACCAATTAGTATGCCGTAGATCTGATCGGTACAAGTTAGTTAGTTAGGATGCAAGAAAGAGAACGGACAGGACAGAAAGAGTGTTTTAATGTCTTGAAAGGTGAAAATACAAATTGCTTACCTGTGTGAAGGCGAGTATGTTGTTGAACATGGGACAACTGCTTGAAACGTCGGTCGCAATAGGAGCACTTGTAGGGTTTCTCTCCGGTATGAACACGTATGTGCTGAACCAACTGATGATTTGATGAGAACGCTTTGAGGCATTGCTGGCACTGGTGTGGTTTTGAAAGGGCTCCACTTTCAGATCCAGAACTCGAACCTGCCCTCATGAGCTGCCCATGCTGGCCAAGGTGATGATTTTGGGCTGCCTGCTGGGCTGCCGCTTGTTGTTGCTGCTGCTGTTGCAACTGCATTGCAGATTTGTGCATGAATATCTGCAAATACACAAAATAATTAAATATTTAGAAAACAAATCAGCTTAGAAAATTACTTTAAAATTCTTATCAACACACAAAGAATGTAAAATTAGCATGCTAAAAAGGAACAAGGTAATTAAGCGCGAAGATGGTTTGAAATTAGAATTTCTTTTGAGTTTTTGAAAAAGAGAAATGCGTTATAATCCAGATCTAATCAATCAAAATTATTTTCCAAACTTAAAAATGCATTGGCTGTCAAGGTGTCAAGTATATCGTAAGTTTCTAAAGACGCTGATGGACCTGTCATGATATAAATTTTATACATAAAAAGCTCTCAATATAGACAATGCATCGATCCCATCCCACAAAAATTACTGTGTTAGTTTGACAGTTAAATGAGTTATACAAACGTGTGGTGAGTGGTGAAGTTGAGTAGGTATAAATCATGTTTGCATTTTGTGTTTGAGAAATACAGAAGAGGGACGGGAGGAAAATGTGGTGGGTGTTAGTTTTACTGAAAGGAAAAAAGTTGGGTAAAAAGCCGCCTTTTTATCGTAAAAAAACTCGCTTTCTTGACTTTGTTTTATCACTAAACATTTATAGCACCATATAATTAACAGGGCTTCATTTTTATTGTAAAGTATGCTTCCATATTTATAGAATGTATGATTATATATATCTATATATCACTCGAAGAAATTTTTTCATCGGAAACCTTATAAAATGTCTAAAAAGCAATAGTATTGGTGTGTGGTATGGTGCGGTTGTATATGTGGTAGGCCAAGTCTTTTTTGAGTAAATTCAAATAAAGTAGCAAAAAACCCAACTGAAAATGGGAATTACTTTTTTTCTACCGTGACGTTCCAATAAAAGAGCTCTACTATGTAAGCTAGGTATACTTTTTTCATCGTAAAGCAAACACTTTCTCTCGATTGGGCTTCTGTTTGCTTGGCAGCTCTCCACTTTTTGTAACTTTTTTTTCTTCTCTCTCAAAATGTCTCCATAAAAATCCTAATAAAGGCACTTATACTGGCTTCTCCAATCAAACTCATTTACTGTTACATCATAATCAAACTCAAAAAACTTTTTCATTTTCTGGAAAAAGAGCTCAATCTACTTCTCCCCTGGTTGCCTCTCCACACTACTCAAAAACCTAACTCAAACCATTTTGCATGCAGTTTTCCTTGTGAACTCGAGAGAAAAAACTCTTCCCGCTCGGTTCTTACGAAAAGTTCAATATTTGATGCTTGATTTCAAACTGGCTGGCTGAAATACTTTTTTCGCCGAAGTGTATTCAATATTTTGACTATTTTGTGTAACTTTGTTGATTATGCAGAAAAAGAAGGATTTTCGGTTCGTAATGAGATACATGAACCATGGAACATTTTATATTTCAGTAAAAAACAACCATTATCACTTTATCACCGAAAAAATAAGTTAAATTATTTTGGATGAATTGGCCTTGAAATTAATTTTGTGTACTTTATTTCCTGGTCATTTTTATAATCAAAAGAAGACCCAATGAAGGATCGAAAAGATACCATCAAAAAGTCACAAATTAAAATTCTAGACTGCATTTAGTTGTTAGTATATGATAACAGTATGAGGTCATTGCTGATTTTAAAGTTGCAGTTTTACAAGAAGGTAAAATGGTCTCAAAATTATCAACAATCAAATGGAATTAGCTGGTTAGATTGGATGCATAATGCATTATTGCATGGATGATGATGATAGCGACGGCGACAGTTAGGCATCACATCATCAATATTCCAGTCACACGTTTAGCCACTTCACTAATAATCAGATTGTTTAGTTTTTGGTCAAATTTTTTCAGGAATAAATGACAATTATTAATGCATTGGACTCAATATGAAACATTGTGATTTTTAATACTTTTTAAACATGCAGGTATAAATTAAAATTAAAATGAGTTCAGTGCAGAGTGCAGAGAAGCTAGATAAAATGCTGCAAAATAATAATGAAAAATGAATTGATAATAATAATGAGGAAAATCGTAATCCGTCGCTGTGCAAGACGCGATATATCGTTAAAAGATGTGTTCTGACAGTGTAGACGACTATGTCACTCCTTTTTCTTGCTTCAAAATCCACTAATCCTTTTTTCTATCTATGATCAATGATGAGTGTCTTTGTGACAGCCAAACACTCTGTAGCTGTCTGAACTACTCTTTTGTGCAATTTGATAAGACCGTACCTCAATTAATATTTTGCTTTATCAATTTTGTGGGAAATAAAATGCATCAATAATAATAACAAAAGCAAAAAATAATTTTATCTAGTTAGTGTGTTCATACGTGTGACAGATCGAGTTTAGCTGGTTTTTTAGAAGAAAAAGATCATCATGTTTGTATGTGTGCTGAGAGGAGAGTAGTTAGTATAATAAGCAAGGTCATTGAATTATATAAAGCCGGCTACATTGTGAAACCCTTGCCAATGCCGAAGAAGTGAATATAGCGATAAACGTGTGCATGTAATGCTTATATTTTAGTATTATTTCGTGTGGAGCAGGAACCATTTTTTTGAATCTCTTTTGACTTCACTTCGAGATTATACATTTATACGTGCTGCTCATCATGTAAAGAAAATGGTAATGAGATCTGGTTTTGGATCACTCATTCAGGAAGACAAACAAACAAATAGCATCATGCTTTCTGGTGGACAGATACACATGTATTTAATATTTATGATGAAACTATAAAAACGTCTTGTAATGAACGAACAATAAAATTGATAAGTACACATGACACATCATTTCAAAGTGGTCTCACATTACATTACCATATCCCATGTTAGATACGACAGTCAACCAGGGAGCGCATAAGTCACACCCAACAAAACCAAAAAAAATCAGAATACTCATCACAAGAAAGAATGCAATATCTCATTACTAAAGCTGCTTTTGCATTCAATCTCTTCGATGCAATGGTGATTGTGTGATTGTAACTTTTCTTCCTTGCTAATCTAAAAAATGTGGGTAGTTGTAGGTAAGAATGGAAGGTAGGTTGTCTTGATGCTTAACATTCAAGTACAAATCAACATTATTAGTTCATTCAAAAAAATGTCTATTGTTGCCTAAAAAAGAAGCTTGAGACTTTTGGTTTCCCTACAGAACGAGAAAATAAATAAGAAACTATCCCGTTCTTCAATTTATAACCAAATTTTATTTCTTGAGCTTTGAATTATGATGCATGACATTCTTTAAAAATCAATCTTATTTATAAATTACAGATGGCTTGACTTTGTATTCCTTCTAAATCTCAGTGGAATTTATATTGGGACGTGTAAAAAATTTCATGACGAAAAAAGATGAAAAAGAATATTGTGAAAACAGGAAACTCAATTTATTGCACTAATTCCAGATCAATTTCAAATTTTGAACCTACAATCAAGTGAGAATTTCCTTTTGTCGACCCAAGAAATACGTGAGAAAAATTGTAATATAAAAAAGGAACTGCTCAAAACACAACAAAAGCAGCACCCATCTCCTCTCTCATGTCCCGTTTACTTCTGTGGCATTGTCATTATGAAAGATATTACAATGTATTTCCCGAAGGGTGTTGAGAAAGTAGTTCCGATTCCAATACTACTTTTGAATATGAATAAATATGTTTTTGCTCCAAAAGATCAAAAACTGATTCCTTTCAAAAAAGCAATTTAAAATATGAATAAAAATGCTCTAAAAATGGATCTTCAATAAACCTCATTATCATCATCTAGTTAGGGTTTATATATCAGATATAAAAAAGTTCTATCAAATCGACCTAAATTGTTAAATAAAAGACTAAAATCAGAGGAATGACTCTGTTGTATATGGAATACATGACATTGATGCGTATATTGCACGCGATATCATTGTCATTGTACCCGGTATAGTATGATATGCAGTCAACTTGCAAGTAATCAAACTGAAACGTTCCCGTCAAATACATGACGATGAAGATCGCTACGCTTCCTTTCTTTTTCCACAGTTAATGGCTCATTCGACCATTTTTTTAAACACGACTTATTTCAGATATCGTCTTTATTCACCCTCCTCCCTCACCTCATTTACATATTGATACACAAGTACACGATAAGCTTTGGAAGGAATAAAAAATTGAAGCAAATGTACATAGAGTATGTGATTAGACCATGACAGCGATACATGCTAGAACTTTTACGATATGATGATGAAACAGTGCTCATGACATTTTCCGGACATTTCCAACAAAAAAAGTGTAGGGGAGAGGGTTATGCCCCTTCTCTTTATACGCTACGTAACCGGATAGATCTTCCCATGCAAAATTATAACGGAAGGGCTGTACGCACAATGCTAAATACATTTGCTCTGTTTAACAATTGGAGAAAAAAATGAAAAAAATCATCCCCTATTTTTTTCATTTTAATTCGTAATGCTGTCATAGTCCATGTGCACATTCACTCGTTTTTTAAGGCTGTTCCGTTCTGATAATGTAAAAAAGCAAGGGTAATGTTTGTTCCTGCGTCTCAAAATCAGATCGACTACAAAAAAAATTTATAATGCTCAACCGAAAAATCCAAATCCTCTGTTTTATTACAGACAGTTTAAAAAATCTTTTCTCATTTTTAGATTTAAACATACGACAGCAATCAGTATAATTTTTAGATGAAGCGATGGTGCATAATGTATAAACATGATGGTAGTGCACAGCACATTAATAAGTAAATCGTGATATGTGCTTGCTTTTAAAGACATATACAAACGATGATGATGGTGGTGGAGTATGAATTGTCTATACGAAAAAAAGAAATGAAACCAGGGAAAAAAGAGTGAGTCATAAAATGAAGGGTGGGAGAAAAATACACTCCAGTGGGGGAAATAAAATTAGAAAAAAATCCGACTTTTCTGTTTTCTCGTCTCTATCATCCTCACCATCCCCCGTTTTTTTCTCTTTGTTGTATGAGGACGATGATGATGATACACAAGTATTTCATGCATACATGGTTTGTTTAAGTTTAAGCAGGCTGGAAACTAATGTGCATGCTAACATATTTAAAAAGGACAGCAAATTGCATCTAGAACGTATCATCAACTCAAATGGAAGTGCGCGTATGATGATGGAAGAAACATTTTTAAAACGCTTTAGTTTAAGTTGGCCTGAGTATTTTTTTTTGGTAAACTATACAGTTTTTGAAGGGGGAGCTTGAAAATGCACCAATTTATGCTGCTTCACTTATCTAAGGATTCCGCACCGACAGTGGGGCAATGCAAAAGCTTTTATTAAATATTTCATCAAGGATTCGTAGAAAAAAGAGAGAAAAGCTTGTGTATAGCTTCAATTCTAGGAAATAGGTGAACTAGTGACTGGATGACGAATGACGATTATTTTGTGCGAGGAAAATGTATTGTTTACCTATCAAACTGTTCTTAAATCTGAAACGAGTTATTAAAAAGTTCGATTTCATGGATTTCTTGGAATGAAGACAAAGACATGGGAATAGTAAATAAGGAGTGTACAATTAAGGGCTAAAAATAATATCATGGATTGGGATAATCTTAAAATGCATTGCAGTTCCTGATGCATTGGTTGATGATGGACACAAAAGAAATGTATTTTTCTCTCATCAGAAATGAACATGATATGATGCTACTGAAGTTATAAATCCAATGTTTTCTTTCCTGTGAGAATACTCTATAGAATTACTTTATTCAGTTAAAGTGTTTATAAATGTATTCTCTAGAGATGCAAAATGCATTCATTCCATTTATGATGCGCATTTATTGAGAACAAGTGTTTCCAGTGTATTTTATATGCAACAAATACAAACCGAGTTTTATACTCACCCTAATTGACTTTTTCAGTTTGATATTATGATGACTATGATTTCTTCTGTTAGGTACCTTTTTTAGATGCAATAAAATCATATTTATTTGATTTTAAAAGTAGCTCATGAATAAAACTGTTGAGCAAATATTAAAATCATCTTCATTTTTCTTTAGTTCTTCTTTCGGTACTTGTTTGGTTATGCATGGATGCATGCATCACCTTAATGTGCAACAGCTTATTATACAACTCTACGCAAGAAACATATTAATCTTATCAATCGTTCGTATTTCGTATTAAAAAACATATATTCTTAGTTTTACTTTTTTATCAATGTGTAATTTAATGACTTTTTAAAAGTATGTTCTTGGGTTAAAGCAGTCTTGACATTGTTAATGGGGAGGTTGGACTCTGAGGTCAATTTTTACGAGAAATTCTCGGAAGCCCCATTAGGATGGGAGGGACGGCAGCCTTTTTATATGTATTTATTATTTTTGATAAGAATCTTTACTTTATACTTGTGCTGCTGTATTACACGAGACATGAATACAAGGAAACTACATATGAAGCTAAATGCAATATATTTTTTATCAGACAGAATACGAGGTGTTGGTGTCTTTGAGTAATAACTATTATGGATCATTATTATTCGTCCAAGGTTGGTTGGTGTCCGAGAATATGATTATTTGTTTGTATCAACCACATCGATAATGTTAGATTAGCAATTTTTCTCATGTGGGGAATGATGATGTATCTATTTATTATTCTTTTTAAAAGAATATAGTACTACTGTAGTTTTACAGTATTTTTTGTAACAGTACAAACACAAACATTTAAATATTCAAAAAAGCGAACGAAACGAAACATGTTTCTTGACGTTTGGTTCTTTATTTGGACTTTGGACAACAACTTCACCGCATAGTACAGCAGCATACTGGTAGCAAGTGTACTTCTATGCGTTCATTGTCTGAACTCTTAAGAAATCAATTTATAAATGGATCGCTTGAATATTATATTTTTTCTGTGAATGCTTCGTTCACTCAGTTTTAATGAATGGTTAAGTGTGTTCTGCCATGCTCTGGCCTAATTATGATTTGGGTATTTAGAAGATAATTCATAGCCACCACAGAAATAATTCTCTCTAAGAACGATTTTTTTGAGCGTAAAATAAGTTTTAGCGTATAGAATACAGAAACACGCATGCGGATGTAAGTAGGCATATAAAATCCACATACAAAAATCAACAACTTTGTACCAGGATTCGGGACTTCAATGCAAATTCATACATTACATGCATATATGTAAATTGTATTGTTTCGTGCATTAATAAATTCAGACAAAAATGGTAAAAATCAGGCAGAAAACTACAAAAACAGAAAAAATTGTATGCTTTGGTCCGCTTATGTTATAGATAACAGTATTTTTATTGGTGTTCGGGGTGTGTTTCACCGTTTTATTTTTTCAAACCAAACCAGGCTACCCATCATCATCACCGGTGCTGGTGGGGAACAACAGACGTCATGCATTTACAAGCTACAAAATTTCGATAGCGAATTTCTTTTTGTGCTAATTATTGTCATTTATATTCTCCCAAAAACTCTCGACAAAAAATCGACGTCTCCGTCTGGCCCACGCCCATATTTATAACAACCGCAAGAAAAAATACGGTTCCTTTTAAATGCTCCACAATGAAAAAATACTTGATTACTATTTACCAATGCAATGGCAAGACTCAGATACATTTTTTTAATACGTGTATAATATTCTATACACGAGCCACAAAATCACTCGAAAAACCGATCCCTGTAATCAGTGATTTGTAAGTAATAAAGGAGTAGAAACAACTACGTGAAAATGCAAAACATTGTATTTTTTCATGTTTCTCGCTTAAATGTACTTGCTAAATGCTACATATTTATGTACACAATCGGCTGTTTTCCTCATGGTGAGATAATAATTCTAGGGTTTGTGTACCTACAACACACTACACCACAATTATCTTGAATTTGTACTTGACTTGTGCTCCCTTTGCTACTGGTGTAATGAAAAAAATGTGTTGTAGTACGTGTTAGCAAAGTTTTTTTGAGAGTGTCGAACTAACATGTTGGCACACAGTCATCAATAACAAGAGAACGACAACATGCAAAAAAGTGTGATGACTGAATTTCAATGCATGATATATAAGATGTTAGATTTACATACATATTTATGTGAATTGATGGATGGTAAAATATATGCAAAGAATAGCAGGGAAGTTGTAGCCGAAGACCTTGAAATGATCAACTACATTGTGCTAAACCTATTGGTATTCTGGTTGAACAAGTGACTTCAACCAAATATCATAACATTCGTCATCATCATCGTCAACGTCAACATTCAGTTTTCAACTTGAGGAATATAAACACTTTCTCTCATTCATAAATGACTGGGAGCATGCTGCTATCATATACAGATTTATGAATGTTGTACATTTTATATCGATGATACCATATGAACAAAGCTTTTTGGTTTGGGATAGACTTTTGGTGGAGTTTTCAGTTTTCTTCGGAAAAAAGGAAAGAGAAAATGCTTCTTTTTCTTCTCACAGTAGTTATCCTTTTTCATGAAAACAAAAAAAGACATTCATAATAAATGTTCCGAGGGTTGGTTCATGTCATAAAGAACAACAAAAACGAAGAGAAGAAACAAAAGTAAAAGTCATTATTCAGTTGTTCCGTACACATTTCTTCACACCACCAAACCAACTTGACTGTACTTTTTATAAGGAATCTTTTATATACTCTTGTTTGTATTTATAATAGCACATAATCTAATGCTGTTACACTTATAATAGTAGACATACAAAACAAGACGCCAAAAAAATTCCAGCCTGAAAAGTTTCGCATGTATTTAAGTGTGAAGAATGAGTGAGAGCATAATAATGTTTCGTGAGGAACAAAGACCATCTATCTCATCGTCATCATGATCGTCTTTTTAGCTCTTTGCGCACTCTTCCAACAGAAAAAAAGAATAGCTTCTTTGCATGTTTAACGACTAACAACTCTGGATTTTTTTTGTTTTCTGCACGGTTTTCTAGATATTCTTTGTAAAAACAAAGCACACAAACAACGTGCTTACAAGCGTATGAATTACTCTGAAAGGAAAAGAAGTGTGCGGAAATGTAGTGATTTTAAACATAAAAAGTAAAAGACAATGAACAAGTTTTGATGATCTATGTGGAGGGATCACTATTTAATGTAAGCAAAAAGAAAGAAAAAGATGGAAAAAGGAAGGCAATAAATAAAATTGTCTTTTGTGAAAAGAGCATGCATACATTTTGCTTTCGTAACGTCTATACATATTTATGAATAATGTATTTCAAAACATGCCCTTGCGTTTATTCTATTTTTTCATTCTTTCTCCACCAAAACATTATATCTACTCAACGAACAGTGTACAATACAGTGTCTATTACACCATTATTTTATTATAAGGAGACTAAAACATTGGTTGTAGTGGGCGAGAAGGGAAAAAATGCGTGTTTTACTAAAAAGGACCAACCCAAACCTTCCCACTACAACCACCACAACTCTCTCTCTCTCTCATACACACATATAGCACAAAACTTTTTTTATGAATGATATGCGATGATCATGATGATGCTACTGAGCTTCAGCATTTTTTGCTTTTAATACTCATTTTCTCCTCCCATCTTACTTTTTATGAACAAAATGAGAAAGAAAAGTAACGTATCACGATATGGAATCGCTTTGGCCACTACACACTATTACCACGATACGTTTAAGCAGTCCTTTTTTATTACTAAATGATGCATTTTACTGCCAGATCTTCGAGGCATTTATAAATGTGTGCATTATCTATCCATACTACAAGAAAATGCTTTTCGTTTTTTGATGCATGCATGATCGTTTATACATAAATAGAAAAGGGATCTGGATAGATTGTAATATTGAATGAAAAATTGAGAAAACGTTCCATGTCTATGATCATTTAAAGAATAAATAATTTGGATTTAGATGATTTTTGAAAGGGTAATAATACACAAGTAGTGAGAAAAGATGCACAATCAAACAATTAATATGCGATGCTACACGGTTCATGTAGAAAATACACAAAAAACATGATTCAGATTAGGAGGACCAAGCCAAGTATACAAAACTACTTATATGCATTTTGTATCTGTAACAAAAAAGTGATGACTGATGTTTACTCCTGTTGTGTGGCTCAGGCTAATAATGTATTTTTCACAAAGCAACTGAGAAATGGGAGTTTGACAGCTCGCTCAAGTGAAAATTCCTTTGTTTTTATACATTTTATGTTCACTTCATTCATTTCTTTTTTAAGAAAGAATAATATAAAATACCAAGTGTATAAATACGGTTTTGTTTGCACCGATTTCCATCATTATCACGATCATCATAATGCGGAAAGGATACAAAACTTGGTGCCATGATTTTTGGCACTAAACGTCTATCAACAAAAGGAAGAAGTTTTACATTTTTCGGGGATGATTCTAGAGTGCTTCCTTGCTTTTATAAAATGTACAACAATAAAGTGCATTTCACACTGCATGTATACTTTTTATGTTAGCTTTGAAAATGCTGCGTGAACTTCCCCCACCACCAGTATAAAAATATGCTGGGTAGCTATTGTAGTGAGTAGCGAAGCTTAACACTTTATAAAAATAAATACAGCAGATAAAAAAGCGTGCATATGCATAAGTCTAACTAAGGATATAACATGTATGTATATATTTATATGTAAATGGAAGAAAACCGTTAAATATGTATATATAGAACAAATAGATATATGCCTTATATGATACTGATTTTCTCATGAACATTTCGACTAAAACTAAAAACATTTTTACACCATTTACGTTGTAAAGTTTCTGTTCTATTTTTCTTGTATGTCACTGTCACATAACCACAGTTAGTAAACAATCTTCATAATTTATTTGGTCTTTAGTCCGGTAAACGCATAGCATGACACCATAAATTTCTACCTGACCCTCCACTTTAAAAACCATAAACTCATGAATTTCCCTTGTTACTCTACTCATTTATTGTAATTTGCAGTTGGAATTAAGCCTTGAGGAAAGGGTTTTTCAGGTATAAGTTTAATAAATTTAATATATTCACAGAATTTTTAGCTTAAACGAATGTAATTGGATTATAAAAAGTGGAAAAAATAAAGTTTATTTGTTTTTAAACGCCACATTTTGTTCAACTTATGAAATTATTAGGTTCCTTTTCTCATAATTACGAGCTGGCCACAAAAAAACTTAGTTTGAATTCCTACGTCAATTTCCACGTGTAACGTACATCGCGTTGCTGCCTACTATCAACTCGATTGGAAGAAAAATGCCAAATGTGTTTGTTTCTTTCATAAAGACTCTTTTCTTTAGTTTAGTTGGTGTACTTATTTTAAAATGCTTTACAAAATGAACGTAGGTACGTTTTCTCATCGGTGATCTATATCAAAGATAAAAAGTTTAACATGACAAACCATACGCAAGATAAGCTGCTAAAAAGGTAGGAAATCAAGAAGTTGCTTTCATTTTTTAAAGCATTTATCACACGCATATCGTATATTATTCAAATTCTTATGTGGTATGATCTTAAAATCTAAAGAATAAGCAAAGTAAAAAAGTATAACGTTTTACTCTGGAGACTGGTATCACAAGTTTCAGACTAATAGAAGTGGACTTTTCTCCTCTGCATGGCCAAACGAAAAACACACAAAACTTTTCCCAAAAAACAAAACGTCTTTATCAGAATTCATTTAACGAGGAATCAATGGTAGACGATCTTTCCTTGACACGCTGCGCTGTGCAGTGTGTTGGCTTGTTGTTAAAATAAATGGCATTGCTGCAAAGGAAACAGAATACGACAAAATAGGTAGGTAGTGTGGTATAAAATCTTATATGTACCTACGCACTTTTCCATTTTGGATACATAATAATAAGTTATTTAGGCATATTAGTGAAACGTTTTACCATTAAAATATTTTCAAGCATTCTTTTATTCAAGAAAAACATGAGGTAACAACACGCAAAATAAAAATACAGATAAGTAAATTGGAATTCGTTTTATTCTCGTTCAATTCTTAGGTAAAATGGTGGGACATTGGACCTTTATCACTCTTTTGGTTTAGTTTTTGGTTTGGTATAAAGGTCGGTTTTTACACAGGACTTCCGGAGGTGTAGTAATTTTTAGAGCAAGAGCAATAGTAGCCATACACATAGTTAACCACGTCTCAAAGTAAATTGCTTCTATTTTGCTATTGCCGGTAGCGATGTTTTCAGATTACCAGCCTTTGGAATGTTACAGGTCGGTGCTTTACAATGCTACAATATTGTGTACTCTGAAAATTACACGAGTATGCACATGATCATGATAGCACCGACCATTTGACAAAAAAATAACGTTTTAAGGTTGAAGTCGCCATTTTATCGCCTGTTTGAAGTATTCTTAGCGTTTTTTTTGTTTAGTCTGGTCTAGCGATCACTCAATTTCATCATTTCCTCACAGAAAAAAATTCATTGCGACAACCTCTCCATCGAAGTGGTGATATGGCATTCACTCATCAAGAAAATAGCTGAAGCAAACAAAGTGACAAGTAAGTTCATATTCTTGCTTTTTGGTTTGTGATTGTAAAAAATGTATTTTCCTAACCAACTTTTTTAAAAGAAAAGTTGATTTATGAAGGCGTAAAAGATTGCCATAACTGTTGACTTAGGAAAATATCAACAGCGACTTACTACACTGAAATAAACAAATAGTGGTCATTAAAATGTCTCTACCAGTAGTAATATGACTGTATTATAGCATTTTTTAGAAAAAGAGAGAAGGGTGTCACTGACACGTATCTCGACCAGTCTTTCTTTCATGTTAAACACTGAGTGGGAGGGATTAACATGCAGCATGCGTGAAGAGCAGAAAATATTCATGCACCAAGTGTCTTCAATCACTACTTGAATTAATCATATAGCTAGGTGCCTAACGTTAATGTATTTATTTTAAACATGGTATAACGAGTTTAAAAAAAAATTGAGTGAAAAATGACGTTTATCCTCCTTAAATGTGTGATTCATTAGTCACGCAATCTGACAAGTCAAGAGTCAAGAATTGGTATACACACAAGTTTTCATTTCACAACAGAATTTA
>JAQFXM010001946.1:0-27962 GCA_034693345.1 Entomobrya multifasciata
TACCACATCTCCGAAACTGGTTTCATGGCCCTCTTCATCGATATTCAGTAGGCAATGAACAATAAACGATTTTTACTGTAAAAGGTAATGTTATGGCATTATTCCAATGACTAGGATGGGGAATTAGACAATTATTGTAAATTTGTTTAAACATATGTGCACAACTCCTCCCCTTCCTTCAAATATCACATTTGTAAACAATGCTAACAATGAACATACGCCATCAAATCCATTTAGTTTCGAATTTCTCTCTTGGCTTGACTTTGATTAGCTACAGCACACACACCTATTTATGACCCATTCATGGGAAATAGTAGGAAATTGGATGCTGCTCGTAAAATTAATAAGGCAGTAAGCTAGCGAGCATATTCACTTGGCTTTCGTTTATGGATTGTTTAATTGACAGGACTAATGATAAAAGGTTGCTTGTTGTTTTGCGTGGAAGTTGTGGACAGTAAATGATTCATCCAACTTATTACAAATCAAACCTTAAAGGGTAAAGCTGATTCATTATCATTTATATCAGGTAGAATAAGCGGAAATGAATTTGACTTTGTGCAAACCACACTACAACATTTCCCTTGCAAATTTATTCCTTTCTGCATTGTAGCAGAGTTAATTGAACTTCAATATCAAAGTAACGTTAAACAGTGTATGGCAAAGACGAACACAAGATGTAATGAAGTTTCCCGAAAATTCCCAATCGAAAGTCTAGAGTTTGTTTAGTTAAACATTTGATCAATCATTCATGCAAAATTTATTGATATAGACATATTTTATTTTGGTGAATCTAATTGTATTAAAGGTTAAACTGATGTTTACTGGTAAATTTTAAAATATAAATTTTACCTTAATATTTTCTAGCAGACAGACAAACTAAAATCATGTTCATCGCGAAATAAATGAGTATCTTGTCAGAAAATTGTAACATGAGTAATTGCTTAGAAATTTCTTACCAACTTTTGGAAATAAATCTATTCTGAAAATATCATGTTATTTTACTCCTTCATTTTACTTATGTTGCAGCAACTATACTATGTGCATAACAAACAACTTTACCACTTTCTCTTTGCATTTCTTCTGCATCATTGTAATCCAACTTATTCTAATTAATCCCTGACATTTGTCATTTAAACATTCATTCATCGTTGGAAAGCCTTCTAATTAGGCTACTTGATAATATTCGTAGAAAAACAACTGTGTACGGTTGAATGATGATACTTTTTCTTTTTGTTGAACAAATGGCTGTAATACTCATCTATACTTTTTCTACATACATGTACGGTTACATTATGCCTTTCATTTTCAATTCTCACTAGTACAACCAAAAACGATGAAGACCTCTGCTACTGCCATATTTCCACTATATAATATTCTTCCCTGAACAACTGATACAAAGTACTAAAACTTAAAACAGTAAGTGTAGGTAGTATTCAAAGAGGGAATTTAGAATAATGCTCTTCTCACTAATGAGTTCTTATGGCTCCCTATTCTCGTTTGTTTTAATCCTGTCTTCTCTGAAAATGATTACTAGTTTTGCTTTAGGGGAGAAAGTAAGAGCAAGGACAAAAATAGTTTCTAAAGAAAACTGAGATACAAAACGTTCCAAGGAAAAGGTAGCGCAGCGTAGATTTTAAAACTACAAGAGGCGTAAGTATACTATCACTAACATCCCATTATCTATTATTATTATTACACACATACGTACATATATATATGTATGTACATCTAAACCCGTTTTGCGTCAGATATGACGAACGCCTCCTTCTTGTCTAAGCAGAGATAGTAACGAAACTTAAGTCCTATGTAATATGCCCTTCTCTTTCCTTTTCCCATTTCCCATCATCAACTTGCAAAAGATCTCATTAAGTTAAAACAAACTAACAACGAGGAGCATTGCGCAACTTATTATAATGATTATTATATCAACCTCTATCGTGATTAAACTTTCACAGGAACTCCAAAAATAGAGCTTTAAAGCTACATAATACATTGAATAATGATGCTGTAAAAAATTGCAAGCTATTTGCATAAATAAAATACGATTTGCTTACACGATGTTCACTATTTTATGTATCAATGCTTTTTGAGATTCAATCAAACATCTTGATTTTAACATACTTGAAATAATGTGCAACGAACATATTTATAACACGTGAAAAATATTAAAGAAATAGCGTTTACTAAGTTGGAAAACGAATAATGTTGAATGCATGATAACAATAACTCTTTCTACACGCCTTTACTGTGAAATTGTTCTGTACCAATCACAGCCGGCCAGGCCAGGCCCTTGTACATATTACACTTACTTTTAGTTTACATTGATCTAACTTAATCATCCAAAGTCTAACCAAGAACAAACCAAAGTCATAGATGTCATCTTCTTCGTTTTCGTGAGCTATATTTCATTGATTAACCCTTAACTTCATATTCGCATAAATAACCGCATACATTCAACATTAACATTTACATACACATACAAATACCCTGAGAGTGCACAGCTTGATTTCAACTTTTGTCTTATTCTCATTTTCATTCAGATTCAGACTCGGACTGAAAGATAAAATGGAATCCAAAAGAACAAAGGTCATCATTACAAAAACACACTTAGAAATATAGAGACACAGACAGATAGACAAAGCTACAGAGATAAAAGAGTTTTGTTCAATACAAAGTTCGAATACAAAAAAAACACTGCATAAAATAAATAAATTGAAAAGTTGTCGACTTTGGTAATTGATATTCATGGAATATGTTATTCATTCATGATATTTCAATTATTATCAACAACATAGCATCATTATCATCACTTGAGTATTGTGTGTGTAACAACAACAGCACACGTCATACGCAATAATAAGAAATACGAATGAGACGACGCGACGACCAAGGGAGTGTAGAATATTGAAATATGTGAACATCATATTGAATTTTAAATGACAAACTAATTTTCTCTTTAGGAAAAAATAGAATAAAAAATGTCTGAATCCATGTACACACATGCGAATGCATACTATATGTACATGTCATCGGAACATTTACTTTTTGCCTTGTTTCTACATATTTCGTGCTAAAGCATATCTCTAAAACATGATACATTACGTACTGCAATAAAATACACGTGTTTTTAACATTTATATTTTTACACATACTATGTATGATAACTATACTTATAATATATCGACCCATGTAACAAAACAGTATTTCTATTTCTAAAAATATTATTGATGAACTGTGCTGCATATGTGCACTGTGTACGTAATAATAATGGACAGTGGTATTCATAAAGATATCACCAGACCGTACCACCACTATCACCACCAGATCCATATACCACCGTCACAACTCAAATTTTTGTATTATTTTCGCTTCTTCTTTTGTACCGCGTGAGTCTGATCATGATCATCATAATCATCATCTTTTTCTCTTGGTATCATCATCTTGGTCGTGTAGAAGGCGAACCAGGTCCAAATGGGCTTACGAATCAGCAGGTTCTCTCATCTTGTTGTGCAGACACAGCAGGTTTCTCCTCTTTGTGGCTTTGATTCACAAAACGTATTATTATTATTACTGCTGCTAGTATGATGCCTTCTCGGTTCTTCTATATCTATTATGTCGGCACGAACGAGTCTTCGTTCAACATACAGAAAACATAATAATATTATAGTATATAATATAGATAATGTGTACAACACACTTGTTCTTTTCTTCTTTTGTGACAAAAAGGAAAAGAAGAAGAAAAAGATTATTACGAAAAAGAGACAGAGTCTCTGTTTCTCTCGTCTCCTTTTCTTCTGTGTTCTGATGATGAAGATGAAAACCTGTACTAATTCATTCTCCTGGAGCCAAGTTAATACGCTTTTCCTTTTCACTACTTCACACACAACAGAGAGTGTGCTTACAGAGAAAGGAGAATGTACACATATTATCCAGCAAAGGCACACTACTCAACAAAGGCTTATGAAACGAAAATGAGTCGAGAAACGTGAAGACGAGGACGACAGCAGAGACGACGTATCTATTACTAATGGAAGTTTCACGGATATAGAATAAGAGTAAGCGAGAGAGTTTCATGTTCACGTGGTGTTTCATCATTACATAACATTGTTAATGGTGTATGGTGAATATATTCCAAGATATGTTGCTGTTTTGCTAGAATAAGACACGCATACTATTAAAAAGAAAACTGATGACGATGAGAAGGAAGAAGAAGGCGATGACACCATCAACGTGAAATAACCGAATAGTTACGTTCTGTCATACTGTGAGCAGATAAATGGAGATTCCTTAATGTAATAATTGTACTCCACTACTCGACGGGAAGAGCGGCTAAATAAGAAACCTTCTGGAGTTTTAGCCCTTTCATCAGCGTCGCATTATGCGTTGAATAATATATACAAAATATATACCACGTTTTCTATTTGACACAAAATAGAAGGTCCTTTGCTCTGGGGGTAATTGTATACATGTATTATTCATCCACAGTTACAATCCATTGTATTAAATACTCTAGAATTTCTCATAATATCCTTTATTTAGTTAAAATAACGCTTTTACGTCACCATTCAACATCAAATCTATTTCACGAAGACTATCCATACGATTTTCCAGTGGATTTGGTTGTAAGGAATGCATACATATTGTGTAGTTGTTTTTTCGTCTTGTGGACTGCGTAGGTAACAGTATGGTTTTGTTGGTTGGTGTACAATTCTTAAATGTAATGAAAATGCAAATGAACCATCAAAAAAATTCCTCTTTTGGATTTGATATACAACCACAATGAACATGGAAAACAGTCGGCCCGCCTCGAAAAAGTCAACCAGTTCATCAAAAATTAACTGTGAGAATGAGCACAACATACATGCAGGTCGACAAGGCTTATTTTGCTTAGTTGGTTGGTCGGTATGGACTGAATTTTAGTACAGTAGAAAAACGCAAATACAAATGTTATTAACAAAGGAGAAAATGACCGTGTTATATGGCATTTAATAAGCCGAATCAGCAAAGTGTCGGAGAATAAATATGATATTCACAATGTACAAAATGTTGTTAGCTCAACCGTAGACGTCGACATAGTCGTCAGCGAATAAAACGATAAGTTGCATGCATGATGTTGATGTGGTGGTGCGTGTCTTTCTTTGTCTGAATGACTGATGATGATGGTTGGTGGTGATGGTGGTGGTGTGGTATGATGTGCGAGTTAAAACAAAGTAATAAGGTTTTGGTATTAAGCATGCAGGGTGTGGATAACTAAAACCTCATTGGGATTTTGAGACAGGTAAATAAAATGTAAATTAATAATGAAGGAGAGTCGAAAAGAGCAAACATGTATTTATTTAATATAATAGATATTATATAGTACTAGTCCATGGCTGTGTGGTGATGTGTTTGCAGTGTGTAGGTGAGGTACACTTCTATAAAATACATGGCTTGTCATCATGAGTTTGAGTTTTACTCAGCAAGACAAATGCGTTGCATAATGCGCGTGTAATGTTATGCATGACATATGGTAAAGGTTGAAAGTTTCTCTCCATTTGGTTATTTGCGCATATATGCATAATACATACACAGTAAAATTAATGATAAAAATCATGATTGTAAAAGATCTCGCTAGCGATTCGAGATAGAAGTAAGCAAGCGTTTAAATTTTCTCACCTTAGTGTTCGGCTTACCATACTTAATGTGTAATGTAGTAATATTTTTATGTTCTGTAGACGTAACATTTTAGTTACATAGAAATAAACACTGATGGGTACACATTTTTGGGTTACTGAACTACGTATAGCACACTTAATGAAGCATTCAGCCGGAAGTTGATACGACTATTTTTGTGCAAAGGGTCAAACGAAAAATAGTATGTAATGATGATGTATATTTTATGCTGAATTTTTCTATTAAATTTCAATAGTTTTCAGGATTGTTAGGGTTTCAAGAGTAAACACAGATTTGAACAACATTGTAGTATGATTTTATTTTATATTATGCTCAAACCATAAAATTTCATAGGAGAAAGCAAAAATGGCGTAGCTCTAGCTTTCATCCTTTTTGAAAATGTACGAAAAATTTGTCCTATCTCACAAATTTTAAACTAACATTGACAATTTTTTCTGTGTTTATGACTGTTCACTTCAAACAATATATATTTTTATATTTATACTTTTAGTAGATAGTATAAGTATTCTAAATCATTTTAATTTAATCTAGTGTTTATACATGTTTTAACTAAAAATAGCATCATAGAATATGCATTACAATTTTAACTGGCTTCAAATTGGTATTCGATATTGGCGTGTATTTGGCTAATCTTCCAAAGCATATTTCCAGTTTGATTATTTGATTTGATTTCCAGAAGAAAAACCGACTAATTATGAATGAAATGGTTTAGATTGCATATTTTGTTTCGATTAATTCTATGTTTATTATTAATTTACTGGTGAATCTATTAAAATGTATACCTGGAAATGTATACATACCTACATTAGGCTAAAAATCTTCATGTAAATAGTGTTGGAGAAAGGGTAAAGCCGAACAGAGAGAGAAAACATAGAAAAGGAGAAAGGCAGTAAAAGTGGGAGGAAGTTTATGTGCGTGCTGATGTTGTTTCGTCTTTCCGAGGAGCACAGCAAACACTCTCTCGCACAGACATACATACAACAAAATCGATATCTGACAGGAAAACCGGCCGGCGTTGCCGGCATTGTTCATATTCGGGATTTCCTTCACTTGCTCTCTATTCACAGTGTGCACTACGTGAGTTACTTTCTGTTGCTGCTGTACGTGTACACCATGAAATAACGACTGTTACTACTAGCTGTACAAGTCGAATATGAAGAACTTGCGAGAATTTTCGTTTAGAGAAGAAACATTTTTAGATCAACGTAAGCTACAATGCTACAAGTAGAAAGAAAAGATCATACTATAGAAAAACGGTTCATTCGAGGAAAGCATGAGAAAGTACATAAGCCTTAAAGACCTGTGGACTCAGAAAAATAATATGTTAACGTTAAGCATGTTTCTTGTACGTGCACATCGTCGACGAGAAAGTTGCTTGAGTAGCAAAATAACTAGGGAGGAAACGCATACGGATTTTTTTACCTTCTATATATTTTCTTTTACTTATCCCATAAAGAGTCGTCTGCATGCATTATACATTCACTTATTATTATTATTACATCTCAAATGCTACATAGGAAAGGAAGCAAAGGGCAGAGAAAGCAGACACGGAACTGTTGCTTTTATGGAATAATACCCGTTTTTCTTGCTTCAGTGATGATCTCGTACCTTACGAGCTCGATTGTATAGCTACTGCAGGTTAAGCTAATGCTGTGTTCTGCTTTTAGGTCGCAACAAAGTTAAACAGTAAGTGCATCACGATAAATGAAGGTTTTATTTTTATTATTTCGTTTTTCCATACTATTGAACTTTTCTGTTCATATTATTACAATTGTATGTGAATTACGCCAGCAAAAGTCGCAATGAATTTTTACATACAAATGCGATAAGAAACGGAACATAATATAATTCATGTAGTGAGTCAGTGAGTGAGTGACGGATGGTAGCAAGCAGGGTTTTTTATATTATATCCAATATGCGAATAATCACACCTTCAGACAACAGCACAACAAGAGCAGTAGCATAATATATTACATGAAAGTATGTCTTTGATGCCATTTGAAAGGAAACAGGTTTTACATGTCCACGGTAATATACCTCATTGTTTCCACGATATTATTTTTATGCCTTTTACATAATAATGAGGAGACGAAGAAAATGGTGACTAACAGCAAATCACCAAATGGAATGTACACGTTTTATTCATCCATCTACTACCAACACCAACTACCAAACTTGTGTGTTTTACAAACGAACTCTAACAAACACCATATTTTCTATATCAAATATTTCTATCGACTTGTACAAAAAATCTGAATAATAATATTATTTTGCTGTAAAGCAAACGACATGCTGTTATTCAGCAAACTATGTTCTAAGCAGTACGGCAGAGAGGTGATTTTTCGTGTCTCATTCAGCATTATGTGTTTATGTGTAATGCATCCATAAAATACATTCATAAAAAATAAGAGAGAGATGGAGAAAGAGAAACGACAAAATGCTCATTTCACTACTACATTACACTACATAAGCAGTCCAGTCCACTAAATTACAAGAAAAACAACATCAACTAGTAATATTTTGTGCACCTAAGCTATAATACTAGTTTAGTAATAAAAGAAAAAGCAAGTTTTTTGTTTCATAAAGTTTTGTCCAAAAACAACATTATGTCAAGAAATAATCAGATAAAAAAGTTTTACTTCCCTTCTTACTCATTTCTCTAATCTCACACTATACCGCACAACACATTACCACTGTTCTCCATTTGACCGTCCTTGTAGTTAATAATACATTTATTGTGGTCACACACAAACTCCTTCTCTCTCTCTCTCTCACACACACACACAAAAACAAGCACATTTTCATGATTACTCACAAAAACACAAAATGAATGCATAAATGAATGCATTGATCTATCTTGATCAATTTCATGTTGTATAACTTATTGTACTTTTTGTGTGGTGTTTTCCTAGTTGGCCCACCGTTTTGTTTGGTGGTACAAGCGATTACAATGGAGAGTGTACATTTTTTCTGTTTTCAAAACTTTTTGGCCTGAAGGAACTTGCAACATGTTAATAATTATAATAAGAACAAGTGTGGTAGCATAAAATGAGAAATTTCTGGAAGATTGTATTTAATTTTTACTTTACTGCATGCCAAACAACTTGACTTACTGTTGCAGCTATATATTTTACCTGCAGCTCCGACAAATAATTATAAACCACAAAATTGTTTTCTTTTGAATATTACGGATATGACGCAAGCGAAAGTTTAATGATATATAATATTATAAGCCATGCATTAGGTAATGTACACATACGAAATATATAAATTATATTTACACTAGATGCCCACATGCTGTTATTTTATGCTTCAATTCCAAAGCATGTTATATTATAAATATTTCATTATTGCTCTCATACCTAAAAATAACATGCATATAAAGTAGTAATTAGAGCTCCCGTGTTTTATGCGTTTAAAAGAAGTTATTTCAACGGTTTGATTTAAATTTAAACATGAATTTTGCGATTATCTTGAAGTCAAATGATTCCTCTTTGCAATTTTTCCATTTCTCCATCATTTAAAAGTAGAATACGTGGGTGGTAACTCACTTTTTATCGGTTAACACATCAACCTGATGGTTTGATAGCATCATCGTTTTCTTATTCTACGAAAACTGGAAGTTGAAGAAGCTAGCAGACATTATAGAGACAGCTTAAAGTATAATTCAGTGACTGTATTTATCTGAAAGCCAATTTCATGCTTGCATTTTTCCCTTTAAAAACTTGTTCATGTCCTGTTCTTGTAAACCAACTTACTTAAATGTATCTGTCAATGAACTGCAATAACTTTTATAAAACCATTACTTATTTTTTTTGTATTTTCGTATATGTACACTTATCTAAGTACTGATAAATTAAATTTGATAAGTGCAAATTTAAAGAAAAAACAAGATATTACGAAATCCTGGTTAAAAAGTAAACCAATTCGTGTACACAAATATGCACACAGCAGTACATAAATAACTTTTTCCAGCGATTGCACTGTTCAACTTTCTAAAAAATTAGTAGTAGTAGCTTTGAAACCACAGGACATTGATTCTGATACCTAAATTACGACATATTAGGACTAGAAAAAATATTTTCTTTTATGGTTCGCCTTAATCTTGATGGACTTTCCCTTAAAACTATATGTGTACTTATAGGTACACATGAAAAAATGCTGGGAAATCACTAGCATGACAATTAGTTATTCGGGCAGAAATATTCTTTTGTAAAATTACGTTTGAAGTATACTTTCTTGCTTCTATTGTTATTCAAGTTTAAGAATCATATAATTTCGGATTTTATTTTCAATTAGATTTTTTTCTTATGCGAGAACTGTTATAGTACAAAAAACATGAAACACATGAAAACTTGACCTTATGTACTGTCGATTGTATAAACACCACTAATTTTTGCCCACTCTCTGAATTTAATAATTGCATTCATTGCTTTACCATCAGCACATTAACCTGCCGATCAAAGTTTTCGTCATCACTATCACCATCTTCCTGCAAACTTATAAATGCTTTCTATAGTACCTGCACTTTTTTGTGATGATGCGAAGTGATTACAATAAGCAACAGCACGTACAAAACATTTGCGATGATGTGATATGTGTACAAGCAGGTTCTTACACCTTGATTAGATATTTCTACCGTATTTGTTTCCCTCTTATGTTTGTACACGTAGTGAGAGTGTGTATGTTTGTGAGAAGCAGTGAAACGAGCAAGTATCAAATATATAAACTTATATGTGAAAATGGACTTGTGCCATAACACAAGCGATGTCGTGTGTTTTGATTAGAAATGTGTCTACCCATCCAACAGACCAGGTATGTTGTGTACGTACGTAATATCAAATTATATGCCATATTTAATCTGGAAGGAAGAGGTAATAAGAAAAACTTGTATGTTTTTACTTCTATCATAAAATAATGGAATGAACAAAATGAAGGAATATAACTCAAAATGAGAAAAGTGACTTATACGGCGCAATTGCACATGACTATAGGAGCGAGTAAGCTTGTTTCATTCCATATTATGAAGTGAAAAAAGTAATAATAATGCTCAGCTTCTGTTCCTCTTTCGTAGCACTACTGCAGTAAAGTAAGCATTGCAGAAGCAACGCAAACAGCAAATATCATTATATTGGCAGACTCCCTGCCTGCTTTACTCCATTATTCTCGCCTTTTCATTCCCTTTTACTTCTCTCTCTTTCTTTCTCTCACCCACTCTGTCTTTTCTTTATTCCATTTTCATCGTCGTTGTAGCATGATACTACTTCTCTGAAATGAGCACGTATGTATTATTATTATGGACCTAGCACTGAATTAAGTTTGGCTCCTATTCAAGAGAGTAATTGAAAAAATTCGATCTTGTCGTTTTCCATTTCAAATATTGTTCTTAGAATGAAGATTGGTTAGCAAGAAAGGTAATATAAAGTATCAAAACCAATTTAACCAGCCAAGCGTGCAGACTCCATGGTACACAGTAATGTCAATGTAATGCCAGTACTAAAACAACTTTGATTATAGTACGTATAAATTTTTATGATAGCTTATTGTTCTTATGTGATTAACTGAACAGTGCCACCAGTCACCATTGTATCACTATACAATCACAGTAGTCTATACCATGACGCATTATACATAATATTATAAGAAAAAACCTGACCATTGGGTCATTGCTTGGCCTTGTCAAAGTTTTCAAAATATCCTATGTTTTCTTCTTCTTAATTTACTAAATGCAATGTTGATCATAAACAAGCTAGTACGAAAGTCAGTTTAAAAAGGACAAAATGGGATTATTACATTGGCAAAACGGATGGTTAATGGTGGTGGGGCTGTGTACTTCTCCTAAATTATATCCCTGAAAGTTTTTAACATTTTAAAGATGAATGAGTAAATATGAAAGATTTTAAGGAGAGATTGTCTTTTAAAGTTTATGACACTGTAAAAGAACAACCTCTCTGTAGATTCAGTTCATACGTTTATTTATTTATTATAGGGTGAATTAGATTGACCAAGTTAGTCAATGTACTTAAATGCTTGCTTGGGATGCATGATGTACGATGAACAAGATGAAGAAAATGAGAAATGAACTAAATGCCTGCCTTGCCAATTCCGTATCACTCATCTTCATTCAAACATCATCAGATAATAAATGTGTAGTTATGAATATGAAGTACCAGAAAGTAGGTACCTTGTGAATATCGCTATTGCCACCTCACCTTTTATTCTCATCTCTCTCCTTTTTGCAATAACAAGACTGATGCTAAAATGAGAAGTTAAAAATTAAATTGAATTATGAACATCTCAAAAAGCTGGAGTCAACCAATAATCATATTATAAAACTTCAGAGGGGAAAGAATAAGAATATGTGGTTTTATGCGTGTGTGTGTGAAAGAGAGAGAAGATCCATGACACACGAACAACTCTTTCTATTGTAAAATTTATTATTATTCTTTGTAAGGATATGGGCGGTCCACCGAAAACATTTAAGAGCTTTTTAGATGATATTCCATTTAGTTGTTTTACTTCGTCTTCGCTCTGCTCTCTATGCTATGTGTACTTTTTCTTTGTGCATCATGTAGATGAACGAACCCCCTCTTTTTAATCTATTCTCTCTGCCATTCTACTTACTTTGCATAACCTACAGGTTTTCTTCCCGATAAGCGTAATAATAATGTATGGTAGATAATGATGATGATGAAAATGATCATTTTTAGTTAGGTGGCGGGCGGTGGTAGCTAGCTCTATAGCGTACAATAATATAATAAGAAAAGAGGCCATATTATGATAAAGAGTGAAATGCTCAGAGAACACAAAAGAGAGATAAAAAAGCGATACGAAGGGAACGGCATCAAATAAATTTATTAGCTGGGAAGATTCATTTGCGCTGAACTTCAACCAAACTCATTTCACTCGTGCCATCCCACTGTAATCATCAAGGTACGCAAGGAATAAACGAGCATTATTACCAAATTATTCATCTGTTTATGTTATTCACTTATCAAAACTACTACCAATTGGTAATATTAATAAGGTAATAACGTTTCTAACCATACTAGCAGAAAAAGTACTAAGGATTACGTTAACGCGACTCGATAGTTTTCTTCCTGGTTTAATACGAGTGTGCAAACGAAAGTTATACGTTCTGCAATGGTTTTTAGCTTTATAAGGTTTTTCAAATATAAATAACTATTCAATGCCTACTAAATAACGATATTCAAAATAACTGCCATAATTTAATAATTTACTTTAATAATATTTAATATTTAATAATAAGTTAAATTCAAGAAAATAAATAGCCACATGGAAGTAACTGTGAGCCAGTAAAATTGCAGGATTATTTGTCGTGTAAAAAGTTAATTTATTGATTAATGTTACTGCATGTAAGCTATCATTAATCATTTCAAGTATCGGTGAGCTATTGAATCATTCGAAAACTTGGCGTTTTGAAAGACCAGATCCAAACTCAACACAACCCTGATTAATAAATGTAGCAATTCGATATAAAAAAGCAGGTTCATAATTTCGATTTTTAATATATTCTTAAAAATACATATTTATGTAATGTGAAAGTAATTTCATTCTCATGCTATTCGCATCATTGTCTATCATATTCTTGTATTTGAATTTAAGATTACCAAAAAATTATCAGATGTATAGTGTTGGTTTGTGAATTGCATTTTTCCCCATGATTTTTAGCATGCGGATTTAAAACCGAAATTTCAAAAAATTCCAACCATTTCTCCTCTTGCTTGCAGCAAAAACATTCAAGATTGTACAAGGTTGCACATAGCCGGAGAGAAAATTTTCAGTAGTGAAATGAAAATTTAAAATTAAAGATAAGCCACACACAAAGTAACATGAATTGCAATTATGATTATCATGCATTATCATTTTTCCGACGATTCTTCTACATCAGATTATTGTTACCCACGAGGATGATGCTTACTCACTTGAGCGTTTCAAATACAAGTACTGATAATAAAGTTGTAGAAAATTCTTGAGAATATATTTACACACACTCAACTTATTAGTTAAGCTTTTTAAACACCATCGGAAATTTTTTATATGTCGCAATCAGATTTTGATCTATATCCATCCGTCCAACTAGTTTTTTATGAAACAACAAGAGAATAAAATCATTTAAGTTGTTCTCACGATTTTATGTACTCATGATGATTATAAACCTACATATAAGTATTTCTTAAGGCGAGTATCACAAAATCTTACAATGAAAATGATGGAAACGAGCAGAGTGTGTAAATCGTTTTTAAAAGAAATCAAGTCGGTTGGTTGAAGAAGCGGCGTTCAAGGTGAAGTTGATGTATGAGATGAGAAATGCCTCTGGGGTCTCTGTTGCTGATAATGGAAATACTTTCATAAAGTCAGGACAAGTACAACGAATGAAATAGATATTAAACACTCGATGGATGGATAAACGGATAGACTATGGAAATGTCAGTCAACTGAATATTATGCAAACCAGTTCACCACGACTTTGAAACGACCATTGTATTTAAATACGTTTTTTAGCATCATTGTGCTGTATTCTGTTACCCACCATTTTCAAATATGTATTTTGATCGCATTTTAACTTGACCCTTTACAATATTGCTCTCCATGAGATACTCGTGTTTAAAAAATTGCTTGGCTAAAAGAGGAGACTTCGAGTTTTATTGTTTTTAAATTATCTTCTTGTTTAAAATCATAACTAGTGTTACATATCGCTCAAATTTCGACGCGCACATAATGGCAAGAACTGAAGTACTGCTTGATACCTCACTTGAAAGCTTTTAGCTATAATGTAGTTCACTCTACATTGTAGTTCATTCTAATTCTTGCATGATAAAAAGAAGAAAATATTATTTTTTGATACAAATTTGTAACAAATAGTAAAGCAAGTAATTCTCTAATCTGAAGATTCAAAAAGAAGTATGAGTTACGGTCACTAATAACCTGTGAACAAATTTGCTGTATAGTAAATTTTCTTAATGATCTGTTTTAAAAACCCATTATACCACCGGAATAAGAGTAAAAAAAGTAAGTAATTTATACTCTTATATACTAATTTGAACAACTATTTTATTTTGTATTCTAGCATGTGAATACAATACACTTGTAAAAAATTAAAAATCGTGATACATGAAGGATATAAATAGATCGCAATAAAGTGATATGTCGATACAGTTGATAATTGTACATTCTTTTAATATAAAGTAATCTTAACAGAAAATGGAGCATTCACGATTTTACCTTCAGGATGACTCTGTTAAAAACACTTTATCCATAAATTGTCTCAAGTCGTGTATTTAATATTTTTTGTGCATTTTTCATTGAAAATCACAACATATAGGCATATACAATCGGAAAGAAGAGCTTGTAAGCCTGACGTCAATCACATACATACGTAGTATGTGTATTAAAAGGAAAATATAATTTAACATAGGAAGCACGAAAGAAGTAACTTGTCTTATTTTAGCTGCACATTATATCGAAAAGAAAGATCTTTTCACCCTTCCCTAGGCACAAGAGTATACTTTTTCTAGTGTGCACGTAAACATCAAAAATTTCAAGGACCTAAAAAATCACGACGAAATGATTCGATGTTCTTTCTTAGGCGTAAGTAAATATATTACGCATATCATATATGTTCTCGTCCGATTATGATTTGGATCAAAACGTCTACATTATTGTGCATTGTGCACCGCACGTATTAGATAGTACAAAGAACTCATTCATTTAGTCTGAAAATCCAGACTAGATTACATTGGCCTACAGTGACCAAATTTGAAGAGAGCAATTTATATTGACGAAATAATTATTTACGAACTAATCCTACAGTCTAAAAAGTAATAGCCGTTCATGGCCATGAAGTGATTCCTACTGTCGAAAAAGCAATACAATTACACCGATTCTCTAATTACTTAAAACGTCAAGAGACTTCCGGTAAAAGTCGAGATAATTTTTTTTTAAATTACACGAGTTGTCAATTGAAAAATGTAAAATAACCAGTTTAAAACAGATAGATCTGACATTATATGAATTATTATGAATTGACAGGTAACGCATCAAGATTAAGAAATACATGCTCGGGATCGTGGTAAAGATTTAACACATGAGATCTCAAAAGAAACCTAGAGCTTTAATAGGGGACTTTATCGTGGTAAACCTTATAACTTTATAACAAAGAAAGACTAGTTTTAACGTACACGCGAATGAATACCCAAGGTTTTCCAATACTTTTTGTATCGATTAAAGCTGCAAACGTTTAAAAAATACTTGGTGTACTTTCATTTTCTTCCGTGTCTTCAAAAAGCAAGAAATACAAAATCCTCTTAACTTGGTTGTCATAAATTGTAAGCTAAGCGACTTGATAGGATTGCAGTTTAGCGTTTTCCTATCTATATTTTAGTCTTTGAGGTGAAATGTACATGGGTGGATTAAAATTTGAAACGATATTCACATGGTCTGTTATATTTTGAAGGCAAAATTTCTTTGATTTCCCAAAGGACACACGATTTCCCATGGTAAGCACAAAGAGGAGCATAATAATGAGTCGGAAAGAAATGTTTTAAAGCGTAGATTTTAAAAAAGAAACGCTTTACTTGAGATGATGAGCATGAAAACAAGTTTTATATCCAGCATAGCATAACTACACACGGCATATTGGTTCATACTTGGTAAAATTCAAGTGGGATCGGGAATTGAAACCACCGATCTGTACTCTGCTTTATTGTATTGAAGATTTAATAGAAAGGGTTAGCTTGATCATTCATAGTATATGTATCGTATAAGATGAAAACTAATACATTTTCTAAACTACATACAAGCATGCTTTGACAATGCATATCTAGCCAACATGTTGTCAATTTTATCCTGTGAAAGTCAAAATGTCAATATTACTATGCTCTTCGGAGAATAATGATTTACATTAGCATAATAATCCGTAACACAAGTGCTTAAAATAATATTGCATAAAAATGCCTTGCTTACCCAATTTATCTTCTTTTTCAACAATTGCCATTTTCAACTTCGGATATTTTTTAGCCAGCTCCATCCCCGTTGCACAGCCAACTATCCCACCGCCGACAATGGTAAAATCATAGCACTCCCCGTGTCTACAGTAAAAATTTAATCAAACAATCAGATACAATCATAAAACGATTTGTGTAAGTAAGGTGCATTATATCGTTCCTTCATTTCATGGAACGACATGACATGGTGTACTTGCGCGGAACAATGCAGACACCAGCTTACGCCCTTTTCATATTTTGCGTACGGTATTCATACAAAATTCCTTGCATTCTCAAAAGCCAAGTCACAGCTTTCGTTCATTCTCTCGTTGTATAACATGCAGTGATACAAAGAAAAATATAAGGGGAAGCAAAAAGTAAAAAAAAGAAATGTGTTAAATTATCATCAGCAAGAATCAATGGAGATGATGAGCTGCCAAGCCTTCATGTATGCGAATGTCGATTTTTTGTGTTGCTTTATGATGATGGGATATGCTTACATTGAAAACGTGTGTACTTTTTGTAGAAGCATAAAGCACGAAGAATTGATAATGTTACGGTTTAGCTTGACTTGACAGGAAAAAGGGAAGTTATTGGTTTTCAATTTCTCTAGCCCGACGTGAAATTAAATTGCATTAGGGCTTGAGAGAAGAACAACGAATGTTATTACTAACACTAGCTTCATACATCATACATTCTCTTAGATTCCTGGAAAAAAAATGTTTGACTTGGGCTGATGGAAAGAAGAGAGAAAAACTGTCATCTTCTATCCATCTCCCGTCAGCAAGAATGTAATATATTCACTCTCTCCATAACGCTGTTGTTGTAGCCCCGAAAAAATTACTCTATCCATCCTCCGCCACCACCGTGAAAAAATGAAAAATGAGTTGAATGATGATCATCCTCACAAATTACAGAATTTGACTAATGATCCTTGTACCACCAACCATGAAGAATTTCCTACAGTTTTTTCTTCACTGTTATTCTATTTCCATTCAACCGGAGAGAGTCACACAGGCCATTATCATCATAACTAACAATTCATCAATATACCATAATACCATTACCGCATCATTCCATGTAGGCAGATAAAACATGGCATGTTCTATATAAAATAGTTTTAGATGGTGTTTGTAAAGCTACAATAGTAATAAAAACGATGGAGCAGTCTTGTCTTTTTATTTTCATTTCAATATTATCATTATGATGTTTTATAAAGAATAATATTTCCGTTAGATAGTCCAAGGTAATAATATCGTTGACAGGCCACTACTGAGACTCTAAGACCATTCTTCATCTATGTAACTGCGGGAGAGCAAAAACCCTATCTACCCATAACATCCTATGCATTCTCCGTCTATGAATAGTTCAAATTTTCTTATGGTTCTTGTAAACGCTTATATATTCCCTTAAATACGACATTATGCTAATAAAAACTCTTCTACAAATAATGGTTTACAAAAAAATCGATATTTATTTGGGTAGGGTTTCGGGTGTGCTTTCTTAAGTGTCACAACTCACTTTTGAAGAAAGCAAGAAATCAAACAATTTCACTAGTAGGGAAAATATTTTTTGTAGTTTCACTTCGTGTATATAGTTTAATTTATAAAATATTAGTACAACTACTATCTCCATTTTAATATTTCATTTCCAAATACCTTGCTTCTTCACCAACTGAAGCCGATGAGCTGCTGAATGAACGACATTTTGAAAGACGTAGCAATATGGTATTCTGTACATTTTCCCCGATGAGCTGCTTGCAAAACAAGCTGGAGCTGTGATGCTGAGCGGTGTGAAACAAAGTAGCACAACCAAACATATTTCTTGTAAGATTTGCGTGCATTGTTCTCTGTATTTGTGTGTATTTATTGTATATACTAGATAGATTAGTTGAATGAATGTGTTGGTGATTGATGATGTACACTCAATGCACTTCAGTAAGAATGTAGTGAAATATCTGTTTGTCTGCAATGTGGTATCGACTGTAAAAGTACGTACAATGTACTTCTAAACTGTGTGATGTTTAAAACTTGTCTACCTCTTCCACTCTTCCACTAGCACATAATGCATGTAGCTTTCCTTTACTCTTCTCTTGCACTTTTCACATGAAACGGTTGAAAACTTGCTCCCGTACTTTTACCAAGGCACAATATTCCTTAAGTTTCCATGAAAAATTAAAATGTTTTATCAAAAATATTTTTGTGAACCGTATGCATGTGTTTCTTATTGTGGACTAGTTTATGTTTGAACACATGATGATAGATTTTAAGCACATGGTATATTATGTGCGGCCAACTGTTCCATGACATTTACATTAGCTAGAATAGAGAGAAGCTTTACCTTTAGAATACCTTGTGACGTCTACTAACTCAGACGATTTCTGCTTAAACCACATGATTCTGGAATGAATGAAAACCAGTTTATCTGAGCTCCAGAAATGGACATTTAAGCTACATCTTACAGGAGAGCCTCGAATTATAGTTGTTTGGTGATGCAAGAGTTAGGGTTATGGCACAGTTGGTGGCAATACAATCAAGAATAAAAGATATGAACCGCATCTTGTCGCTTGTATGAATGAACAATGCAATGGCTGTGAACGTAGCAGTTCAGGGGTAAAAACTGGAGTTCTTGCTTTCATTGTTCATTTGCGTTTGATGTATAATATTATTTAAATGTTGATATTTGTGTTTGTGTACCAAGAATATGTATCAAGACAACAATCTTTGTTCCAAAAAAGCATAGATGCATGTAAATACTTTCAGGTACGCAACGCACACATTGTGAATGTTGTTCTTTCTATCAGTATTTTTGTCTTTTACCAATTTTGTTATGCTTATACTCATTTGTGTATGATTTCTGACGTATGAATTGCGTTTAAAAATAGGTCGGTACGGACAATCGTTTCAACTTAAAAAATTAAAAAGGTACTTCAAGTGGGAGATAATGCATTATCTTTATAAGTATGAAAAGTTCTCTCTAAAATGCATTACATGGGTTAGTTGGAACTTGGTACCTTGAAAGTTTACGTATCTTGTATCTTTTTACATTCTCTAAGTTTCATTGTTGAGGAAAGCTAGAAAACAAAGTATTTGTGAAAAAAACACTCTTTGCTTTCAAATCTGTCCAAAGTCAAAGGCAGTTGCTGCCAAGCGTTTGAAATCGAAGCATTAAATGAAAAATTAGTTGTTAAAATCAATTTATAAGTAAATATTCACATTCCCAAACATTAAAACTAAACATGGAAGAAATAACTAAAACATTTGCATGCATACTGGCATTTTATATTCTGGTCTGTGGTGCACAATCAGGATTGGATAAAGACGTTCCAAGTTTTACGACTAAAGCTAAAACCATTGATGAATGGTTATTCAGCGAGGATTTATTTCCAGGTCACACTATTCCTCAAAACGTTGCCCACAAAGACGCCATAAGAATGTTTACCAAGCTTGTTGACGACCATAAGCTCCTGACGGAAGCTTATAACAGATATCGAGTAAGTTAATATCAATAGATGCTGGCCATCTTGATTTTTAAACATCGTTATTAATATGTATAAAAGTACATATTTTTATTAAATGTTTATTTACTCAATCCTAACAGCGACAACACGACAAAGATACAGGGGATGACTTGAAGTATGACGCTAGCAAACACCATTTTAAGGACAACCTACATTTCATTTTCCAACATAACTTGAACCATGATGCTGGTCAGTTTGGCTTCCAAGTTGGCGTCAACATATTTGCCGACATGGTATGTGAAATTATAATATAAAATTTTAGTTCATTTAGGCTAAAAATTATTTATATTTTGACGAATTTGCATTTATTATTTGCAGTCAAAGGAGGAGATGGGCCATTTTCTTGGAGCAAATGACCGGATGCCTGTCAACTCTAGCATAGTCCAAGGCCCTCAAGCTCCTCCCCACCAAGCAGGAGATAACGGTCCACCAACGTTACTCTCAAGTAAATCATTTCCCATGGCTTTTGACTTGCGAGACTTAAATGTCGTCACTCCCATAAAAAATCAAAAGAAGTGTGGCTCCTGTGTGCATTTTTCTCACGGGGGCATGATGGAAACACTATATGCCCTTGAAAATGAAGGTGAGCATATTAATGTGAGTGAGCAAATGATGCTCGATTGTGCCATTCCCGAACACGGCTACGTAAACAATGGAGGCTGTAACGGAAATATAATGGAGGATAGTGGTCAATTTCTGATTGATCATGGCGTTACCCACGAATCAGCCTATAAGTATATCGCGAAGGTAGAGAATTGTTCAAAAGATGGAAAAGAAATTGTTGCTAAACTGAAAGACTACTATCAAGTAGAGCCAACAGTAGAGGGATTCAAGTCTACTTTGTTCAATGATCGTAAACCAATTGCTGCAGCCTTTTTGGTCTACCCGACATTCATGTTTTATCGAACTGGAGTTTTTGACCAGTGCACTCCTCCATTCGGATATATCGGAGGTCACGCCATATTGATTGTGGGATATGGGCACTTTTTCGATCAGGGTTATTGGATTGTTAAAAATAGTTGGGGACAGGGTTGGGGCGAAAAGGGATATTTCAGATACCTTGCAGGTTCAAACTTTTGTAGATTTGAACGATGGGGATTTACAGGAACCTTAGCATAATATATTGTATACATTATAATCCAACTTGATGAATCATTGTCATTGTATGTATAATTTTTACTTGTTGAATATGTGCATGTATGAATACATCCTTTAAATTTGTTGAATTTTACATGGATATAGAAGCATTTGTTTTATTTTATAATAAAAGCTGATTTAACATTGAAATATATTCTGTTGGTCCTTTGATACCTAAAATATTCATTCTTTCTAACTAGTGGACATTTCTATTTACTAAAAAGCATTTCAAAAAACAAAAGGAGTAAATAGCTTAAAATGGATAAAAGTGCACACATGCATTCAAAAATCATAAAATGAACAAGCTGGAGGTACAAACTTGCCATGTAGAATACATATTTACAAGCTTTTTGAACAAAGTAGCATTGTTTTTTTCTTTTGGGAAAAAGGATTAATTTTCATAAGCTAGATAAAAATATCCTCATTAAAATGTAAGCATATCACTCAAACTAAAAGTTTTAGAAAAAATTCAACATGTACATACTTGCTTGCCTTTTCAGGTACTTGCTAAGTAGTGAAATACAATGAGGAGTTATTTTTACAAGTAAAACAAGCTGTTGAAATCAACGAATAAATAAGCTTTTCACGGATATCATTTTGAACTTTTTGTCAAATTTTAGAAGCTTTTCATTCAGTAGTTTATCGTGGATCAGAGGAAGAACATATTTCTTCTTTTAAAAAATTGTCGAGCTCTTTTAAAGCTTTACCGGGCAAAATGGGAAGCATTTCAGTTTTTTGCCTTTCTCTTTGGATAATTAGTGTGACTTGCCAGCACAATTCGCTGCAGCATATTCAAATTGACGACTTTTTGAATAGTAAAACAACCCTATTTCCAAACCACACTTTACAACACCATCATGAATCAAACCTTGACGAAACACTGGAACTTTTTAAGTTTATTCTGGAAGACGAAAATATTCTCGACGAGGCGTACGAAAACTTCCAGGTAAAAGAAATTAATACGAGGATTTATATAAAAATGCATTGCTTTTTGTTGGTCGAGCTGTTTTGAACGACTTGATTATAAACACGGTTTTTATATTTTTTATAGATGAAGTACGGGGTAAAGCATAACTCATTAGATTTTCCTCATCACGGTTCCCGGAAGGATGTCTTTAAGGAGAATTTGGTTGACATATTTCATCACAACTTATTCGCGAGAATGAAACTTCGTTCCACTTTTGAAATGGGAGTGAACAAATTTGCTGACATGGTAAGCACATTAGTTTCTACGATGCTGTGTAGCAAGCAGTATATTTTTATGTATTAAAAAGTGATTATCTCTTTGTAAGGAAGTTCATGCTAATTTTAATGTCATGTCATGTATTCCCAACAGTATCTCGAAGAATTCAAAAGGGAAAGACTTGGTCTCATTATTCCGGACGACTATCATTCCCATGAGCTTCCTTTACGTTTCAACATTTCGGAAAGTGAACAGCGAGCTACTCCAGCCCATTTTGATTGGCGAGACCACAATATGATCACTTCAGTTAAGGATCAACTGAAATGTGGAGCCTGCGTAATGTTTTCGATGACCTCTTCAATCGAAGGTCATCACGCTATAGGAAAAAAAGAAATGGTCGACCTCAGCGAACAATTTATGGTGGATTGTGCCGTCAGAGAAAACGGCTACAGAAATAACAGGGGATGTGCCGGCAATACTTTTCCAGATAGCCTGAAATTCGCCAAGGATTATGGCATCACATCTGAACATCTTTATCCTTATGTTGGTGAACAGAGAAAGTGTAAACTTGACGGGATGAATCCCGTAACGCGTGTGAGAGATTTTCATAGGTTACCGGATAACACTAATGACGTTAAGCGGTCAGTTGCAGAAAACGGACCAGTATCGATTGGGATTTATGTGTGGAAACCTTTCATGTTATACAATTCTGGAATTTACGACGGTTGCGGTCATTCTTGTAAGAATATTATCCACAAAATATTCATACCTAGATTTATTTGTTGTCCTTATATTTCCAGTCATACAATAACTTACTTTTTTTCTGTCCGCTCATTCATAATACATAGCTAATGCTGTTGGAGGTCATGCCATGTCAATAGTCGGGTTTAAGGAGGAGGGAAAATATTACACAATTAAAAATCAATGGGGTAAGTAATAAATAATAAAGTTGTAAAATTATCGCCATGCTATGCTTTTAATGTATTTACTAATTTGTTAAACATGAATTTGTCTTATCTGTTTGCAGGAAGGGACTGGGGTGAAAATGGATACGTCAGATATTCATACACTGATGCTCGTTGTGGACTTGAAAAATTAGCGTATACTTTCACCATTTGATTGAAACTGCTATTTGACATTGAAATTTCGAAACAAAAAAGCAAATAATATTTTACTCAAAATGTGTAGAATGACTGTTTCGTTATTATTTGATATTTTTATTACATTTTTACTAAATATATAAACTTCATGTATCGTATAGTTTAAGAATTATTTGTTACCAAATGAATTTGGGTTTCAATAATAAAGATCGTATGATTTTATCCTAATTACGTCTGCAAGAACTAGTAACCACTAATCACCCAAAGAGATGAAGATGAGTCATTTTGTTTATTTACTTAAAAAACGAGTAGAGTTTAGTTATTGCGATAAACTGTGACCTTTAATAAATGACGAGATGTCCTCTCTACTTGTGCTAGATTATCGTTATCCCACAAAATTATCAGGTGCAGCGAACTTGCTACAGCGCGTTCTTAAATTGAAGTATGTACTAAGTTGAATTATTATCATTTTCAAATCACTCTTCACATATCACATAGCTCGATTGAAAGTAATATCAGTGCAAAACGATGAGTCACGGAATTATACAAATAAATCGTACAACAAGAGGGTTCAAAGTCATCAAAGAATATCGTATTCATGCAAAATATTTTGTGGAAGTTTCCTTGTTTTGCAATTCAATAGAAAATTTATTTGGCTTTTCTTTTTATCAACCGAATTTTAATTCCAAATTTTGGTCTGAGAATGACATCAGGAACGGCCACAGCAGTATCTTGGGTGTCCACAGCTTCCAACCTGTACTTTCTCAGCAAAACAGCTAAAACAATTTTTTCCTCGTAAATCGCAAATTTCTGACCAATGCAATTGCGGGGGCCTATTAAGTTCAATTACCCAAATTTATTTAACGAGTTAACCTGAAAGATAACAAAAAACATAAAATGTAGCTTCCTACCTGCTGAGAAAGGAATGTATGCGTAGGGATGCCTTCCAATCGAATTTTCTGGAGTGAACCGCTCGGGATCAAACTTCTTTGGATCAGGATAGAGTTCTGGTAAGTGATGTGTCATGTAAGAGGACATAAAAATAGTTATTCCTTTGGGAATAATGCGTTGCTCATCTAAATTAAAATTGCACAGTAACATTAGAGGATGCTTCAACACTAACAACATTCTGCATTAGCATATTACATAAAACTTTTAATAGTATACCTAAAACGATATCCTGGTCAACTCTTCTCATGAAAAAAGGTACACTAGGATATAATCGAAGAGTCTCTTTAATGCATAAATCCAAATATTTAAACTGTTTCAAATCGGCAACCGAAACGTCTCGATTCATATCTTCCCCAAATACATTATCAAGTTCTTCGTGAACACGTTTCTAAATATATGAATGAAATTTTTTTTGATGTACTTTTCCGCAAGTTATTTGGAAATCTCTTCTTCCGATAATAATGTGAAACAGCTTACTTGACATTCAGGATTACATGCCAGCATCAGGCACAGCCACTCTATATTGGAAGCCGTCGTGTCATGTCCCTTCACATAATAAACGACACATATAAATATACCCACCCATCACGTTTTGATTATGATAATAAATTGTAAATTACAATAAAGTAAATGTTAAAAAATGAGTCATCTTGTTGATTCAAGTTAGCAAGTTAACAGCAAGATATTAGATGTGTCAAGTTATCTACCTCAAACATAAATGTATCGACCTCTTCGCGAATATCAGCATCAGTCAATTTATTTTCGCTCTCTTGCAAATCCAGCAGTAAATCCAAAAATGCCTTTCTTGTTTTCATGCCTGTAAGCCAAAGTAAACACTCGTGATATCAGTATCTTATCTTATCGTCTTACTATCAATAACATCAACATCGCTTTTATAATGCATTCATAAAACAACACAAAATCTTCATTCATTAAAATACCTTCTGGATTCTCTTCATCAGCAGCAGTTACTGTCGTCAGATTTTTTGCAGACGCTATTAGTATTTTGCGTTTTCTGTCAGCTTTCCGGTCTTTAATCATCTTCAACCCAAAACAATCAATACAAACTACACATCGTACGATATATTTTTGGGTTTATTGAACTGCTAAAATATGTACCTTATTTGTAAAATCATGTAAATTTTGTAAGTATTTAGCCTCCGTCTTTCCTAGAGCTGTCATACTCCATATGTAAGAATTGGATCTGTACACAGGATTCAGTCCTTTGATAAGTAGTATATCCGTTATTCTGTTGGCAGAAATCATAACATCTCAAAATTAAGCTTGCATCGCACTTTTCCTGATAATCGTGATAGATTTTATAAATAGATATAAGCAGTCCATGCCCAAATTTTTGTTTTTGGATGAATTGCAATTAAAAAATGAAAAAATTATGAATAATATGATTCTATGCGTATTGATGTTTTAAAGTGATAAATGAAAGGTGACACACCCACAAACTGTTTTGACATAATCTTCCTCTCCGCCAATCTGAGCGTTTATCTTTTCCCCCATTGCCGTCTCTGTGTAAGTAGAAATCAATAAAAATGAAACAAAACTTACCATTGTACACAACATTTATGCACATACGCTTGGAAAAACAAGCTTAATTGGAAGTTTTGTTGACTTACCACAGATAATATCAAGACTACATTTTGTTATGAATGGGCATATATCAAATGATTCGGATTTTTGTCTTTGTTTTTCGAGCATTACGGTCAATATCTTGGCCTGTTCGTTAAAAATAGGAACAAAATCCTCCAAAATTTTGAAATGGAAAGTGGGGGTCAAAAGTTTTCGGCGACTGTGCCACTTTTCCCCTTAAAAGTTATAATTTAAGCTAAATTAGGTTCCTTTAAATCTTAATACACATATACACTCTCTCATACATGTACATACGTATGTCTGTCCACTTACGATTGGCTGTTAGTAAGCCTGTTCCCAGCCAACACTCCAGGAACTGTTGATAATCTTTTCCTTTATTGACATGGACAGTCGATGACAAAATTTTCTATTCATACATTAAATGCAGGGAATTATGTGGATTTGTAGAAATATGTAATCAGATACTATGTGACTTTTGATTCGATTCAATTTATATCTCTACCTCGATATCAGGAGGATTAGCTACAAGGATGTAGGGAACGTTTCCTATCCACACCGGAAAGAAGTTTCCATATCGCTCCGTCCAATCCAGCAGCAATTTTAGTAATTCTATGAAATAAATATACTTAAAACAATGAGGAATTTTCTTGCCATAAAATGGTGTGCAAATTTACTAATTTTAATAATGTATAAAGAGATTTCTTGGTGAGTAAATAATGCGCAATTACAGTTTTAATGATTTAAAAAGAATGACATCTCTTACTTTCATGTGGCCCAATAAAAGAAAGGGCATTGCCAATAATTGGTAACGGTGTTGGTCCATTATGTACCAACTTGTAAATCCTGGAATCTTTTGATGTGATGTAGAGTACGAAGACCAAGGCTGCTATAACAAAAAGGCTGATATGAACCAAAATATCGGAAATAAAACTTAGGTTCACGATTTTCTCAATCCCAAACATTTTTTAGTCCAAAAAATGATATTTTACGCAATATTGGACTTGTTTACGGTTACGCGTTGCTTATTGAACTGGCTCATCCTTCGTTCTTCACCTTTGGATATATCTGGCTCACATGCGCATATTGATAAACATTTACTTGGTCGATTATCAATGTTTACTACCCTCAAATTTGTTATCAACGGGCAGTGATCTTTTGACATTAGTGATTAGATTGCATTTATTCTATACTTTAGAATTTCTTCTCCAGCGCAGCAATATGTGCTTGTAAAACGTGTCGCATATATCCTAAAATGTTACTGTAATAAGCTATTTTATGCTTGTTGATTTTACTATTTTCTCATAAATGGAAACAATTTAAAACGCAAACGAAAGTGGTACCAAAGGCAGCAGTGTGTTCATTATAGTTTTATTAGATACTCGATGAGAGTATCTATTGGTTTTGGTGTAGTTCACTGTATCCCGTCCGTCCATCCGGCCGTCCGGCCGTCGCCCGGATATCTCGGAAACGGCTGGGAATTTTTGAATTCTGTTTTTTGAAATCGAGACCTATAGGTCTGACCTCGATTCTAGGGTAAAAAATTTGTGACCTCGGGGTCAGAGTCAAGGGCCCTTTAGCTATAACTCCTAAACGGTAACGAATTTCGAAATTCTGTTTTCAGCAATGAGGTCCTTGGATCCTCAGGTTACAAATGACATATTAAAAGGGGCCCTTAAGGGTACCCTTAAGGGACAATTAGTTATATCTCTAAAACGGTAACGAATTTTGCAATTCTGCTTTTTGCAATGAAGTTCTTGGATACTCAGATAACGGTTTGCATATTAAGA